>VDFB02305342.1:36962-49578 GCA_007258455.2 Sequoia sempervirens | reverse complement strand
CAGTCCTCTGCTATTTCATTTCAGATCTTGTGGATCTGGGATATGACTTGTGAAGGTCTTTTTTATGCTCTGGCAAAGAGGTTTGAAGTTTGGTGATCTGTAAGTCATGTTTCAGTGTGAGTTTGTACAATCTACATGTATTGGTGAAAGGTATTCAGTGTTTGAAGTTTGTTTCATTGGTTGTGGATGTATCTGGAGAATTTTGAGATGTGCTCTCATGCATAATGAACCGTGTTGTGGAGTCTACATGTCATTTTCTTGTTAGGAAGCATGTACATCAATGTTCATTTGTGTTTTCATTAGGTTTGGCTGACCTGGTGTTTACACTTCATTTGAAGAATAAAATTAAATTTAAGAAGCTTTTGGTTGATCCAAGACATTTTTTTTCGTCTTGGTTAAATTTTTTATTGGTCCACTCTTATTCCTTTCCACCGCAGGAATTTTGAGTTACCGACCTAATTTGAATTTTTGAATGAGGTATTTGTGGTTGACCTTGGAGAAAGTTTTAAGGGTTGAGGATGATATAAAAGCAAGTCGAATTGTGAAGAATTATATGGCAATGTGATGCAAAGTGATGCAAGTGAGCTACAAATCATAAGAGAAAAAGTGTGTGTGCAAGTGAGTTGAGACAACAGTACTTCATTGTGTTGGATTCCTAAAGGCAATGAGCTAAAGGTTTTTGTAATCCTTATTCAAGTTGCGAATGTGTGTTAATTTTTTTGGTGGATCTTTTTGTTCTCTTTTGTATCTGTAGGCAGTGAGCCTCCCTATTGGATAGTGAGTCCTTTCTATAGGTAGTGACTCTTTGTACTTGGACAGTGAGTCCTCTTCTGGGCAGTGAGCCTCTATTTTATAATATTTTATATTGTGAGTTAACCCTCACCGTGGTTTATCCCTCATTGGGTTTTCCATGTAAAAATATGGTGTTCATTGTGTTGATTTACTTTCTATTATTTGTGTTACATGCTTTTACTTAATAACATAATAGTGTGGTTGTGGAATTGATAAGTGTTGAAGCTTCAAGTTTTGAATTTTGTGACAATTGATTCAGCCCCCCTCTCAGTTGTCCTACGCCTGTTTAATAGAGAAAATAATAGAAAGTCTTGAAGTAAAGAGGTCATCATGAACTATTTGGTTGTTGGCTGCAAAACTTTTCAATGAATGGTTTTTCAATAAGACATTGATCAAACAATGTCAATTTTTTGTACACTTACTAAGGATGTACAAAATGAGACCTTTACTAAAGAAACTAAAGATTCATGTAAACAAAAAGTTTGATCAAAATAATATTATTATTAAAATTATTTTTAATTAACTCAATTCTATTAGAAATACTAGTAAGGAAAAATCTAAAATAGTTACTTAGATAGTAAAAGCAACAGCATTAGTAATTTGCAGCCTATCATGGTTTGAAGTTAGCTCAATCAAGAGGATATGATAAGGTATGGCTAGAGGGCAATTCTCTCAACATTATTAATTACCTTAGAAAGGTGTCTCATCCTTTGTGGATAGTGGAGGCGCTCATTAATGATGCTATAAATATTATGGAATCCTTTGATCAATGTCATATCTCTCGTGTTTATAGAGAAGGTAATAGGTTGGCTGATTTTTTCGCCAATTATGGGGTGAATGATTTCTTGGAATGGGGTGAACATGACCTTATTCCCTTGGAGGCTCGCTCAATTATTCATTATGAATCTCAAAGGTTTAGAGAGGAGTGATCTTTTAATGATGGCGTGTTGTCACATGTTCCATATGTGGTAGCTTGCTTTGAGGTGTAACCCGTTTAGAGGAAAGGTCGGGCGGTATAGTGTGGTGGCATGAATGACTAGGCCTTATTTTCTCATCATTCCTTCCTGCCATCTTGTCCAATCCACATGGATTGTGGGTATCCAAGGAGCCTTTGTTTTCTCGAGGTTTCCTTTTTTCCTTTGCAATATTTCTAAGTTTCTTCAACTTTGTTATAAATTCTTCTTGTTTTTTCCTGTTGCTACTATGGGGGTAGCTGAAATAGAATGGAGCCCAAATCCTGTGACATTGTGTAGGCTAACAAGAGGGTGTGGGAATTGTTGGAATCCATGGGAGTCACCCCGTATATGGAAAATTTGCATGGGTTCGATGTGAAGACCTCATAGGATTTTCTTGACGGTTGGCATAATAGGGTGCTAGAAATTGGGAGCAAGGAGTTTAATATCACTAAGTAACTCATTACTGAAATTATAGGCTTATCGACTAATGGGAAAAAATTTATAGAGATAAGAATGATTCTAGTCTGGCTATGGATATTTTCTTCAAAGACAACGAGTGGAGGAAGCTAGAAAAGGAAAAATGTGGTGGCTATCTTCATTCTTCTCTCAAGGCAATTTGGAGAGATGTAGCTAAGGAGATAATGAGGTATTTTACTTTGGATGGCCACTTTTCTATCATTTATGGGCATCATTTTGTCTTGCTAAACCATTTTAGGAATAAGAAGAGAGTTTTGGTCCCTTACTATTTATTGGTCTCCCTAGAAACTAGTATGAGGGATCATAGACGCAATCCCAAAAACCCTATCCTCCATGAAGATCTTATTTTGTTGATTTTTTACTATGTCAAGGCTTTTATTCTCCCTGCTCAACCTAATATTTCCAATGTTGCGAGAAAAAAGAAGAATCTGGTGTATGTGATGAGGTATGAGGAGGATTTTGAGGATGAAGACTACTCCCTTGGGTCTGATGCTTCCTTGGAGGGTTAATCTGAGTTTCTTTCCATCTCAAATGGTAAGAAGAGAAAAAAGAATCAATCCCCTACTTCCTCTAGCAATGATGAGTATATCATAGGTGATGAGGAAGAGAATGTGTGGTCCTACTAAAAGTCAAAATCTATGAAGGGGTTGGGCAGAAAAAAGCAGAAGGCTAAAGGTAAGAAAAGAAAGAAGAATCAAACCTTGGTCTCCTTAAGGGAAAATGAGTATGAAATGGGAGATGAGGTTGAGGTGGATCGGCTCAGCCAGAAATCTAACCCTGTCAAGAGGTCGGATGGAAAAAAGATGAAGGGGACTGTGTTGGAAAACCTGTGCAAGGAGGATTTGGTTAATAAGGGTCAGCTAGGGGTCTCCCCTAGTCCTAACGTAACTACTATATTTGACTACAAATTTTGATGAATGTTTGGTGACATATCGATAAAATATTGTCGACTTACCGATGCAACACTGATTTAAATTTCATCGTTGGATTTTCGTCGCTTGAACGACTAATTTTTATACGTCGAAACCACCACCCTACATCATCAGTCAGCGCCATGAAAAATGTTGGTGGTTTTCGTTGCAAAAACAACATAACTTCATCCATCTATTGACACAAAAAATCACAAAACGTTGCAAAATGCCCATTTGAAATCGTCAAAAAAACATCTAACATTCATCCATTTTCTGACGAGGTGGAGCAAACCGTCATTGCCATTACGACAAAAACTATGTTGCATGTATACCAACCTCATCGCAATTTTTTGTGGTCCGTCGAGCTATGTTCGTCGAAATTGCGATGAAACCCTACATTTAAAAAAAAAAAAAAATCCGTTCATTTGGCCCCTCCCCCCCCTAACATCACTCTCAATTCCCCATATCCGATCATATAACATTAATCATTCATTCATCCATTAATAACATATAACATTCATTCATTCATCTTGCATTAATAACATATAACATTCATTCATTAACATACTCACATTCATTCATTAACATATACCATTCATTCTTTCAGTTTTTACATATTATCAAAAATATGGTTGTCAACAATATAAGTTTTTAACATTCATTAACATATTATCAAAAAAATGGTTGTCATAATATGATTACAATCACTTTTTTTTTGTTTATTTTTTGCAACTAAAAGAAGAATAAGTGGAGTATCATTTTCTAAATCATCTATCCCCCCTTCAGTTGTTCTGCCCTCTGCTCATGATCTTAATGTATGCCTAGTCGTGTACTCACGATGTGGAGGCCACTGCAAGGGGGGGTCTACTGCAATAACAAAGAAATCTTAAATTGATATGTTTTATTATTATTGTTACAAGTATTTCATTCATTAAAAGAGCATTAGAGTGGTTCTCTTTACCTAATGGGGCCACATCATGTTCCTGATCTTGTCTTATAGCCTCATGCTCAACATATTGAACACCCTCTAAATCCTCTGGAGTTGAAACATGAAAGGTTACATTAATTAATACACCAATTGCAATTAAATATGTTTAAAAGATCATTATATTGGTCCTCTTTACCTAATGGGGCCACATCATGTTCCTGGTCTTGTCTAGCCTGATCATGCTCAACATGTTTATCACGCTCTACATGCTCTAAAGTTGAAACACAAAAAGTTACATTAATTAATACACCAATTGCAATTAAAGATGTTTAATTGTATTAATCCATACTGTGTTTTGTATAGCACATGAATACATCTAGTACCGAGATGCACACCATGACCTTCATCTACAAGTTGTGCTCCACCCTCACCAAGCTGCATTCCAATGTCATGTGCAGTATTATCATTGCTTTCCTCTTTAAAACAAATAGGCACATAATTAATTTATGGTGGGAATTAATATTGAATAGATTGCACAAGTATTCAATTTTAAATAAACTTCATTGAGTTTATTTACCTGCATGTCGGATGCAATGGAAGCTTGTGTTTGCCCAATCAAGAGTCTTAGGAATTCAACCACAGCTCCATAGCCTTGCTGGAAGGAAATCTTCAGGTCCTCTTCTGTGGGAACTTTGTTGAATTCAAAGACCTACATTTTGCATAAGATCATGAATTTTTCTTCTATGGTGTGATAAAACCAAAATTGTTTGCAATTTATTATTTGGATGGAATATTTCATTTATTGATACTTACAATTCATGTGGCTAATTTCATATAACCACCAAAGCCAAGTTTGTGTTGCCCATTTTTTTCTAGTCTTGCCGTTGTTGCCTTTGATGTGTCAGGAAGCCTATGAAAAGTTTGAAATACATTATATTATGTAAAAAGAAAGAGTAATCAGTCACTAATTACATTTTTGATAGTATCACATACCTTCCTTGGCCCGGTGGTGTCTTTCCTTTTTTCTTTTCAGCCTTCTCCTTTCCATCCAACAACAGGTCCTTCCACTCCCTCTCTAAAATCATGGGGGACACTCATACTTTTTGTTCTCTAAATGTGACCTATATTGGTCCCTCACATACTTGAGATCGGTACCAGCTTTCTTAAGGACCTTGATTCGATTGAATGCGTTATTACCGAACAACACAACTAAATGGTTAATGAGCTCATCTTTTAAATCTTGATTTTGGGCATTCCACCGTGTACATATGGTGGGGCCGAAGATCTCCAATGTAATATCATTTAGATGTTTATAAAAAACATCATTTCCTGCAAAATGATCATGGGATCATTATTCTAAAAAGAGTGATCAATAAGTAAATTTCAATTGGATTATATATAATAATAATTAAAACATTTTAAAGTACCTGGGACCTTCTCTATCTTTATGGGAACGAAAACCTCGGTCACCAAAAATGTGACCAAAAATGTTCTCATACTAGTAATACGGGAAGATCCAGGAAATTATGCTAAAACATCACCAGTACTAGTGGCCTCTACATCCCCAGGTACATGTCCTGATGCATGTTCTAGCATGTGTTCGCTGCCAAAGGGTGCACTACCCGATGCCTGCATGCTATGTGTTGTCGACATTTCAGTCAACAATATAGGCACGGATGATGGGGTCAGATGATGTGATGTATGTGTAGGAAGATTAGGATCGACACTTGTACCAACCCCTACTCCTCGGGCAGCACCTACAGTACCCTGATCATGGACAACAACATCATGAGGATGCAAAAAAAATTATAAAACCAACACATATTTTAGTTCATGACATAAAAGAGTACAAAATATAAAACCATGAATGAACTCATGTTAGAATTAAAGATCTCATGACAACTTACTTGCAAGTTTTGTGCTCTCTCAATCAATATTTTAACCCTTTCTCTTATCTCATCTATTTGAGGCACTATGATTAACAACTGAAGGATTTCTTCATTGCATTTTTTTTGGGTCTTCTTTATCATATCCAAAGGGTTTGTGGAATAAACGATGTCATCATCGCATAATAGTGACTACACCTCCCTATGGATGCTCTCCTCTACTACTAGTGCCTTTTCCCGATCATCTGACTATGACAAGAATATTAAAAATATTATTGAAATTAACCCAATAAATTTATGAAAAAAACATAATAATAAACATTTTTCTCGTATCTAATTTGTAAAATTACAATGAGGTAAACCTATTAGGTAGAAGTGCCTGAAGATGAATCGTGATATGTGTTCTGGGTCAGAGCCTTCCCCCTACGATCAATGTCCTGTTGTGACAAAAATTAAATATAAAAATACATTACCAAAATGAAACCAATAGACTTACGGAAAAAAACATAATAATAAAATAGTATATTGGAGTCATTAATTGGAAGTTGGGTAAAATGGTATATAGTACATACCACCCCCATAGTAACTTTTTCATATCTATGCGATTCAAATTGTAATCGATTAGAAACTCTTCCCCTGCAGTTATTTATTTATCACACATACGAATACATAATTTCCCTCGCGCACCTCAAATATGCAATTGGGTTGCTTATTTGTTGACCTAGGTTGTGTACTATTTATAAACCCTGCAATATTCCCTGATGCTTTTGGCCTTCCGTCAATGTACATAGCCACTCCTTTATTTTGATCCTTATCTTTTAGTTGTATATAATTTGTTGATAGTGCATACCTACACATACTTCGTGTATATCAAACCAGCTGCATCCAATATTTGTAACTGTAATAGGGTCTGACATACTCCATCAATTCAGTAACTTTTCCATAATAGACCTTTATGTCGTCCATGCAAAATAGGCCCAAACAATGTAATGATGATGGTGTTATAAGATATATCCTCTCATTGACACAAAAATCAGTGTTTATTGGAGGAAGTTCCTTGGGTACCCATTATTTTCGTAGATTTTTGTACCTCAAGGGCACCTCGATGTCTCCTATTCTCTCATCATCATAAGAACATGACCCCCCTTCAGCAAGAAAAAATTCCATGCGTTTACAGAATTTTCTTCTAATCTTTTGACCTCTAGTTGATCTCTCTTTTAGACCTACTACATGTCTCGCTTTCCTCTTCTCTTCTTGAATTTCCCTTGCTTGAGGAAGATAGATCTAAAAAATACCTATTTGGTAGTACCTACAGTCATAAGGATGTTGGATGAATTTCTTTCATGGTGATGTGATCCCAAGGTATAGGGTTGGAGGATTAAAAACCAAGGTTGTCAATACTAGTCAAATGCATGTGGAGGTAACAATAGTTGTGAATGTATCAATAAACCTTGTAAGGGTCTAATGATCAGAGATCACTTAGTAAGCATGGGAATGGTTTGTAGGGTCACCAACCTTGTGTTTTGAAGCCTTGGGTTTTGGGAACATCTAGAGGATTCATTGTCTTGTTTCTTGGAGGTTGATTGGGTTAGTTGGTGGAAGGTTGCTATTACTTTTTGTACCTATCTATAAAAATTTTTGGACCACCTTCCTCGAAGACAATAGTCCCTCTAAGGTAGTACTAGTGTCTGGTTAGTTAGTCTATGAAATTTTTTGGACCACCTTTGATGTGAAATAGTCCCTCGTGCAACCATCCTTTTAGTCTATTTCTAAATGGACAGACTCCTTTCCTTTAATGATTAAGCTCCACAGGTTTCTACCCTTATGGTTTTTTGGGTCCCCCAAATAAATAATAAAAGATGGCCCCTACTCATAAGAACCCCAAAATGTATCAGAGTTTGTTTCTTTCTTAAGAATCCAGTTAAAGAGACTAATTGGGTCCCTCCCTATCCAGTATTCCTTCACCATTTTCCAGACACCCACAACATCTTCGAACCATTTATACTCTTCTGGAACTTGAAAAATAAAATCCACTTTCATTAGTGTACTCTTTTGGGCTTTCCCTAGTGTTGGAATTTATACTATTCTTTTGGAGGTTTGGTTGAGTCAGTGAAATATTCAGAAGTTTTTAATGGCTCCTTGTCTTTTTTTCATCTCTTGTACTGGTGCAGGAGCACCTTGGCATAATTAGGCCTCTATGAAGCAATGTTTTGAAATTTGATTCAATGTTATTGTTCCTACCTTGTAAATCATGTTATTAGAGTCATGTTTCATATATTTGAGGTCATGTTGAGGTCATTTGGTGTTTATTAAGTCCAAAAGTGCAAAAATGAAAACAATGTAAAAAGTTGTCAGCTTAATCAAAAAGGAAATATTAAGAGATGAAGAGTCATTAGGGTCGGTTAGAGGCAGTTAGAAGGTTAAAATTCAATTGTTTTTCCTTTAAAAAGGCTCTTGTATCTCTTAGAACTTCAAGGGTGGTTGAATAAAGAATAAGTTCAAAGAAAATCTCTGATTTTTAATCATTTTTCTTCAGAAATCTTGCATTTCTAGGCATTGTACGGCCTTGAAGGCTTCGTAGAATGGTTGGATATGGTAATAATCTCAATCAACTTCCTGTTACATCAAAGTTCATGCATTTTAGTTAAGATTTGTGTGAGTTATTGTGGATTTACTTCAGACTGCTAAAACCCTCAATTAGGGTAAGTAGAGACATAAATAATTATGTTTCTCCTTTATTAATTAGTGGAATCTTCCGGTTTCTTGTGAGATTATCCTACTATGAATTTTCTTTCATGTTTCAATGGATTTAGGGAAAAATCATAAAGATAAGATTTGAGGGAATGAAGTTTCTTGATTGAAAAACTATGTGTACAGTATGTGAACAGAGTAATTATGAAGGTTAAGCCCTTAGGGTTTTGTGAAAATACTTTGTAAACAGACTTTTATGCTTTGAAGAGCATATACCAATCAAACTAAACATGTCCCAAGTACTGGACAAGTGTACTTTGGTTAGGAGTTAGTAAAGCAATAAACCCTTATGCAAATTAGGCCTAATTAGGCCTAAATGTGTCTGAGACAACAATATTTGAAGCTTGTGTTGTAAGAGTTTTGATACCTGTTTTGAATATGTTTTAGATATGCAAGGAGGGCATTGAAAAGTGTGGATAGACTTTTTTCATAGTGCTTAGATTGTGAATGAAGTCCTGAAAAATACGTTGGCAGACCTACAAGTGTTGCAAACAGGGTATGAAGGAACCAATGACAGTAAGAACTTTAAGGGCTTTTGATGATTAAGTGTGAGTTCTTGGTTTTTTTGGTTAAGAGATTACCAAGGTATAATTTTATCTCATTTTATATAAGGTTTGGTGTAAGCATGAAGTTAAAAAGTCCATTTCTTTGACTGATCTGTCTAATAATAGCCCTATTTTGGAGACTAAAATGAAAGTACAATATATGATTTTGTTAAATTGTCAAGAATAAAGGATGGGAGATGGTTTACATTTGTTTGAAGTTAAATGGAATGGAAATTGTGTGGTCTATATTAGCCTAAATATTGTTTTGGGTTAGATTACTTTATGTTGAGTTGAAATTGTGAAGTTTAGGACAGTCATAAAGAGAGTTAATGGTAAAATGAAAGGGTAGACTGGGTAATTGTTTGTTTTGATAAAGATGAAGTTGACTAAGGTGTTTTTTGGTAATGGTTTGGAACTCTAAAGAAAAATTTGAGTGTTTGTGTTGAGTTTTGTGAAGGGAAATATAGTTGAATAAGTGTTTCAAAAGAAGGAAAGTTCAAGATTGTTTGTGACTTGTCAAATGAGATTGTGTGATTTTGTTTCATTCCTCTGACTCTGCATCATGTACTTCTATACATTCTCTTATGGACAGGAACTAGGCATTTTTCATTACACTCATGGACCATGTATTGTTTTCAGTCCCTTTGATCATTTGTGGACCTCAATATGTAAATTTATTTCATCGAAGTTTAGAAATTTGAACCCTAGTGAACTTCATGTGTTGTTATGTGACGAGAATTCCTTTCAATCTTATAGTAGAAAAAATATGCTAAGATAGATACAAAAACTGTAGTTCACAGGCCAAAAATGGCCACCCAACTAATTGAACATCTCAAAGCTTAGATGTTCAAACTAACCAAACACCAGTACTAGGTAATACTTGGGTTTTTCAATGGGACATTGGCTCAAATTGACCAAAATATAGCGTGCAACACCTCGATGGGAACAAACAGAGTCTAAATCACTGTACTTGCAACAAGATTTCTAAATGTGGGGGAAAAACCACTTACAGTCATTGTCCCTTGGTCGATTTTCCCTTTCTGAGTGCCCTCACCTCTCGCTCTGGCTTTCCTCCTGCCAAATGGTTCCTAGTCTTCCTCCTCGACTCAATGACCTTGCAACACTCGTCTAGTGAAGTCTCGCAACTCTCTAATCAAGGGCTGGATGTAGTGGTTCTTCATTCAACTCTCCAGTTAGGGTCTTGGTGTAGTATGCTATGTCATGCTCTTGCGCATGCGGGGCCAAAATTCAAAATGTATAGTTTATATATATATGCTATGTCAACATATAGTTTATATACAAAATATATATTCTATGTCAACATATAGTTTATTTTATTTTCTACAAAATATAATTTTCGTATGGTAGCTTGTTGAGCTTATATAGTTGGTTTTCTCTTTCTTTATAATTTTTAATGATTTATTTCCTATGACATGATTGAATATTATCTACAGTCCTAGTGATTGTTAAAAAGTCTTATGATATGTGATGTTTAATCATGATGGATGTCTATGAATCAGTGATTGAAATACTACTTGACTAAAGATTGAGCTATCTGATATTTTGTCATTTAAACATCATAGAAGAAATGCTTGCAATCAATGTCTTATTAATGTAGCCTACAAGGTTTCTTTTCCTAGTTTTTTTTTGTCCTATTCTTGTTATGACTTATTTTTTTACATTGGTCTATTACAATAATGGGGAGCATATCTAGTGAATCGATTCTTTCATTCTCTTTGATTCTTATCCTTGTTCATAACGATTTTTCTTCTATCTTATGATTCATTGCTTGTTGGTTTAAAAAACTCATTACAACTAACATGGATATGAATTATGATGTGAGTGTGAGAAGGGATTGTTGAATATGAAGGAATGGTTTAGGAAAGTACTCCTTAATCCAAATGAGTCATTTTCTTATCATGGAATGTGTTAAGAGACTTTAAAATTAATATATTCAATCTAGTTAATATTGACACATCTAAAGCATGCCACGGGCACTTCGGAGATATGCTATGACATAAAGAAGATTGTTAAGGTGATGTCAATTCTTGATCCATTAGGGTAGGAAAACATAGATGCATTGGTACAAAAGGTTCCATTCAACTTGGAGGAAATGGATAATTACCTAAGGGGCTAATGTGAGATTGGACCAAGTTTATATTATGATACAAATAGCTTGGGAAAGGGATGATGAAATGGTTAAGTATGGGAAATTGTAGAGATAAATATAACACCAAGGGAAGAACACTAGAACTAATTTTAGCACTATGGATTAATCCAAGACTCAAAATTCCACTAAGAGGCATCCCTTACCTCTTAAATTAATTCCATAGGTGGGTTTATCCTCCAATATAGTGCCATTGGTTAGCTTATCATGTGAACTTCCGCTATAAGTAGGATTACCATACACTTTCATAACATGCATGTCTGGTTTCAAAATGTTTATGAATTCTTTTTAATTTGAAAGAAAGGCATGTTTCGAATTTTCCAATAGGTGTTAGGGGTTAATTTGACTTGGTTTTAGCATTAGAGGGACAAACCTTGTGGTTTAGGTTCCATAAACAAAATATACTCATTTTTTAGCTTCCTATTATCATCTTTATATTCAATGAGATTTTTAAATATCATCTAGATATTCATTGCTAATGAAAATTCACAAACTAATGTGTAATAGATCCAAGGTGAGGCTCAGAGAGCCTCGTCTTTTGAAACCATTTTAACCAAATAAATGCTAAGAACAATATATGAAAGAGACGAAGAATAAGGCAACTTGTATTATTACGAAGAATGAGATGCCTTTATATAGCATGACATCATGTTCGAGTCTCAAAACCATCCCATATCATCAACGCATGTGTCTAGGCTAACCATGTCAAGTTTCACTCCATACAAACACAAATTGAAAAAATTACAACATTGGCCCCATTCACATGTCACTATGCGGGGTCAACATGAGGAACCACTATTTTTTTGGGAATGAAATAACCAAAGATATGATCAAATAATATTTGATCATAAATAGTCATAGAGTAATTAGGATTTGATCATATGGAAATTTCTAAGAGAGCTACAATAGTTTAACATCATGAATTAACAACATTAAAAAGTACATCATGAATTAATTATGTAATGGCATAAAAATTAAAAACATCATGAATTAATTATGTAACCATATAAGTCAAATATAATTCTATCAAGAAATCAATATCAAATAGATAATATAATCGCATAACTCATACATTTCAATTTCATTGATCTTCTTCTTCATACAACTCTTTGTTTGTATCATCCAATCCAGATTCGACATTGTAAGGATTGGTCATATCATCATCAATGTCATTCATATCAGTTTTGATAATGCCATCATCCA
>VDFB02305342.1:15812-36862 GCA_007258455.2 Sequoia sempervirens | reverse complement strand
TAAAATAACAAAGAATGGTGATATCCATGATATTCACAAGGTATAGGAATTCCAAGTGCACCAACAATGAGGTAAAATTCAATTTATAGAACTAAATAAGTAGGTAAATCCACATAAATTTTCTCTCATAAAATTAAAATTAATACATTAGATGGAAAATATCTTGTTGTTCATTGAAAAGAAGATTAAACCTAAAATTATTCTACTAATTGTATTTTAGGACTAGGATAAGAATCACTATAGTTTGATTATACAAGCCAAGAAACATAACAGGAAAAAACTGAGGAACAAATATATAATGTATAAGTAGAAATTTGATTGTTGATGATCATAATAGAATAAATCCTAATTATATATTATTCAATACTTCTACACATTCCTATGTTGGTTTTGAACATGAAACTTAATTTCAAGATGCACATGCATACGATCAACAAAATAATAAAAATATTTTAAAACACCTATAGCAAAGGTTAGCCATGATGGATGAACTTAAAGATATATATATTAATAAATTGAGTCATGGTAGGTCTAGATTGCATAGCAAGATTAACAAATACAACATGGACACCAAAATTCAAGACTTAATATCTATAACCAAAGGTGATAATAGTATCATCAAGTTTTATATCAATAAAAAGTAAGCATATAAGTTAAATGTACACAACACTAAATAAGGGAATAATTTAGAAGTAATTTTTTAAAGATAACAAATAGTTATTCCTCATTAGGCCTTAAGAGACATAGAAAACTATTTTTTAATGGAATATTAAACTATCCAAATCTAGTGTCTAATGATATTAGGGACAAGATTCTTAAATCATAAGGTAATAAGACTATCATGGGGAATAAATTATTATGAATTAAATATAAACATTCAAAATGAACATGAATTCATTGTGATAATATCATAATTTTTTTATGTATCCATGTGAACAAAGTGTAAGGGAGTTATATAGTACTTTTTTCCTTAATATCAACATTAATTTATGAAAAAGGATCAGGATTGTATTTAGGATACAATATGAAGATTTACTTGACTCAAAGTATGTTATTCATAATATAATACAATTATGAAGTCTTCACTAAATTTCACATTAATGTCCTATATTAATGTCTTGACTATGAACATAAAATGCATAAATGTACATGTGTAAATTAAAATTTCAAACAATAATAAAGTCCATAATTTATGTAACATATTAAGTGCATGAAACCAATATATTAAGTGCACATGAAATAAAGTCCAACAGAGTACATGATAAACAAGAAATATAAAACACACAAAATCACATGTTTGTAGGTCATGTACTGTCTCTATGATCAAGATACCTCTTCACACCATGCGGACTATGTGGATGACCTGAAACACTCTGTACATAAGAGAAAGGTGAAATTAGATGTAAGACAATAAAAAATGATTTAATGACAATTTAATTTATAATCCATCATAAAATTAAATTACCACCATATCTACATCTGGATGCTCTGGTGCGCCTGAAGAAACCTCTAAATTCTCTAAATCAATCTACATAAACAAGACAAAGAAATTTGAAATTACATGTACAACTCTACAATTTTATTTTTTTTAATTCAATTTAATTCATAATTTATCATATTTTAATTGTACAGCATTCTGAGGTTGTGCACTAGGCTCTTCTCTAGGACCTGTATGTACATGCTCAACTACAAGACATGTCTCATGCTATAAAAGAAAAATAATATGTGAAAATATCATATTTATATGTATATATTCAATTTAAAATTTATAATTCACTTTAAATATAATAAAAAAATTAAATTACCATTTGATCTGAAACTTGCTCTACATGTCCTCCTGGTGGTGTAACTATGTCTGGGTTAGGGCTGAAAGTTGCACTAACAAAGTCCTACAAGATCAAAATTAAGGCATGTACAATTCAATTAGGTTAATATATACATATATATTCAAGTTTGCACATTTGTGTAGAAAGTTTGTAAACAACACCGGAAATGGGTGGCCTCAATTAATTGCAAAATCAAATGTTTACTTGATGCCCCATTCTTATTGTGCTTAATTTATCCAACCTAGACATACATGTACATAGACATTTAGCGCTTATAATATTTTACAAGTGCATGCATGCATTTCATATATCTAGTGAATTCCAAAACTCATAAAATTGTAACTATACTAATGTAAACTTTAAAAATTTACAATATGAATGTACACTTATCTATAACTTTCGATAGTGGAGGAGTGCTTGACAATCCCTCAGGAGGAATCGGCTGATGAATCTAGGTCGACTCACCTAAACCAACATGAATATTTGAAACATATATGTGATTCAATTATAAAATTTAAAACTCAAGTTAAATAATTTATGATTTCATATATAATTTTAAAAGTGAAATCAAAATACCCCATAAGGGTTGCCAAGTATGGCCGGTGTCGTCTTGTGTACTCGTGGAGCGGATGATTTGCCCTTGCGTTATTTAGTGTCATCTGTACACCAAACAATTTGATTGTTAAAATGTAATGCAAACTTTTCTTTGATATATACAACCATAAAAATTATTATAAAATGAATGTACATCTAGATGCATATTTATACTCGTGTTGTAGTGTCCTCAGGGTGATGTTCTGCTATGAGGAACTCTACAAATGAACTGATGCGACCAAATGAACCACCAGAATCTCCCCATCCACCTGAACTAGGTGTAGCCTGATCAGGTCCATAACATACCTGATGACAACTAGTACATATATGGGGGACGGGTCTCGACACTCCTGGAGTGGTACTCAGACCAGCTCCATAAAAAACTCCTCCATCATCATCATCATCTCTATGCTCCCCACTCGCTATCGCAGAAGCGTGCTAATCAAGGTCTCCTGCGAGTGTACTAAGGGAACCTAATGTTGAGACCAGAGCTTGATGTTGTCTGAGTCTGAGGAATGGGAGGACCCGGGGAGCAACAATAACAAGGGTTGCGCATGCAGTGTCGGGGATCAACCCTTGCCTAATCCTGTTGTGGCATGTTACCCGCAACACCTGAAATGATCTAAAAATCAAAATAATTGGGCTTTTGCCCCAAAACAAACTCTACATACAACTTTCTCAAAAAATACAATGGGGCACTCCCAATTAGCATGTGGGGGACTATCAAAACCATATACCATTGATCCCAAAAATGTGCACTCATCTGTGGATGTATGCACCACCTCATGGATATTCTAGATTTGTTGGGTGGAATGGGTTGTCGAGTAACGGGGTCAAGAAAGTAGGGGCTAGATGGGCTTTCATTATTTTAAGGTCTAATATTTGTTTGTAAGAGAGACCATCTGAATAAAATTGTCTCATTTGTTCTGCATCACCAAATGGAGTACTATCAAGATCAAAATTGATCATCTGATGTTCGGAATCAACAAGTTTTACTTCTTGAGATGCAAAATGTCTCACATAGAGGAATAATGCTTGACTCACGCATAGCATTGATTTGATTTTGTAAGGATGCAACTTGATCATTAATTCGTGCTCTCAAGCGAGCCTCATCAGATGCCATAGGTGATGGAGGTGGAATATTAGGTGGAGGTGGAGGTGGAGGGGGGGAGGGAGGCGGATCTGGCTGTGGCTGAGGTGGTGGATTGATGATATCATCAATGTTAAAATCATCCATGATATGCTTGATATAATGTACTTTTTGCATTCATCCGCCTAAAAAATAGATCCATGTGCATACAAAATTAAGATCATATATTTAATTGAAATAGGATAGGCAACATATATATTAAGCTCATATATTTAATTAAATGCACATATATATACATTGTTATTTCAACTCAAGAGCATGTCCATACAAAATTAAAAATTAAATGTATGTACATGTATTACATTTTAAAATAAAATATGATGCATAATTTGCATCACAAATCATTAAACTAAATATACATACATATACAAATTTAAAAATTTAAGAACTATTATGCAAATTTTTAATACATGCACATACATACTAAACAATAAACTTGAAACATTCACAAAATCTCATTTTATGTCTAACACACACACACACATATATATATTACAATTTTTCAGCAGGAGAAATAATGATCTAGTAGATAGTCATAAAATATATACTATTATATATTATTCATTAGAAGTTCATAAATTCCACCAAATTCATAAATCCATGTCACTAAAATATCCATCTAGAACCAAAATCATAAATTCATGTCACTAAAAATATCCATTTGGAACCAAATTTATAAATTCATCACACAAAATATCCATCGTTCACCAAATTTATAAATTCATAACTATTTAAGATCATTGTTTTAATTTATAAACTATTGTGGCTCTCTACTTCATAGATCTTCATTTCTTTGTGTTTTCCTTTTCAAAATTAGGAGTTCTCCTCCCCTCTAGCCATTGTCGATGCTCATCTACAATCCGATCCATAGCCCTAACAACATCAACAAGGGTTTGCATCCTAGATGCAAACTTGTCCTCACCGAGGAGGTCGCGACACATTCTTCATTTTGAATAATGTTGATTTGATCTTGGATGGTTCTAGTAAGAAACACATTGATTTACAGTAGCACAAACAAACATGCTCATTGATTTTAGGTGGTGGAGGTGGGGGGTTACGAGGTGGAGTGGGTGGAGGTGGAGGTGAAGGTGTTGGAGATGGATGGCGTGGAGGTGGATTGAGAATATTATTGAATGGATCCATGTGATCTTTAATATATGAGTGAACCTGCATTAGATTTGTAATTTCAAGATGTAAGATACATGTTTAGGAAATACCTTTAAACCATTCAATATAAATGGCCTTAAATAATTGAATGCAAATGATAAAATTATATGTAAGCCTCATTTATATGTCTAAGGCACATGTTACTTGAATGGAAATACAATTAACTATTGATATTGTATAGTCTTGCATGATCTTATTATAGTTAAATTTGGTTGGGCCTTGGGAAACTTTGATCACCAAATTTTAAGAACTTCTTTGATCCCCTTAAGAAATGTCATATTGGAACCCCTTAAGAAATCGAATTACGATTTAGGGTGATAGGATGACTTAAGGGGATTTATGTCTAGTGAGGTCCTAGGAGAAAATGGCATGGCTCAAGTGAATAAAATTTGGTGAAGTTGCCCAAGGCAACCAAATTTCATTAAGAGCCTTTAAAGAAAAAATTATGGATTTAGGGTTTAGGGTTTAGACTTTAGAGTTTAGGGTTTAGGGTAATAGGATAGCTTAAGGGGATCTACATGTAGTAAGATCCTAGGAAAAAATTACATGGCATAAGGGAATGAAATTTGGTGGAGTTTCCTAAGGCAACCAAATTTCATTAAGAGCACAAATGATGGCTTTGGGGTTTCTGGTTTTAGGCTTTAGAGTTTAGGTTTAGGGTAATGGGATAGCAAGGGGATCTACATGTAGTAAGATCCTAGGAAAAAATTACATGGCATAAGGGAATGAAATTTGGTGGAGTTGCCTAAGGCAACTAAATTTCATTAAGAGCCTAAGAAAAAATGATGGCTTTGGGGTTTAGGGTTTAGACTTTAGAGTTTAGGGTTTAGGGTAATAGGATAACTTAAGGGGATATATGCCTTGGTAAGATCTAGGAAAAATTACATGGAATAAAAGGAATGAAATTTGGTGGAGTTGCCTAAGGCAACCAAATTTCATTAAGAGCCTAAGAAAAAATGATGGCTTTAGGGTTTAGGGTTTAGACTTTAGAGTTTAGGGTTTAGGGTAATAGGATAACTTAAGGGGATATATGTAGTAATATCCTAGGACAAAATTAAATGGCATAAGGGAATGAAATTTGGTGGATTTTCCTAGGACAACCAAATTTCACTTTAAGATCCTGGGTAGGACAAAATGAATGGTTTAGTGTTTAGGGTTTAGAATTTAGAGTTCAGGGTTTAGGGTTTAGAATTTGGAATATTAAATGAACTTGCAAGTTAGTGAAGAACATTTTCTTGTGGAATAGCTGATTGAGATCTACTCTTGTTTCAACTAACCAACCTAGATCATGATGGAAACTTTGATCACCAAATTTTAAGAACTTCTTTGATCCCCTTAAGAAATCGAATTACGATTTAGGGTGATAGGATGGTTTAAGGGGATTTACGTCTAGTGAGGTCCTAGGAGAAAATGACATGGCTCAAGTGAATAAAATTTTGTGAAGTTTCCCAAGGAAACCAAATTTCATTAAGAGCCTTTAAAGAAAAAATGATGGCTTTAGGGTTTAGGGTTTAGACTTTAGAGTTCAGGGTTTAGGGTAATAGGATAACTTAAGGGGATGCACATGTAGTAAGATCCTAGGATAAAATTACATGGCATAAGGGAATAAAATATGGTGGATTTTCCTAAGACAACCAAATTTCACTTTAAAGTGTTGGGTAGGACAAAATGAATGGTTTAGTGTTTAGGGTTTAGATATTAGAGTTTAGGGTTTAGGGTTTACAAAACTCAGGGTAAAGTTTTGGTGCCCCTTGGAATATTTAATGAACTTTCAAATTAGTGAAGAACATTTTCTTGTGGATTAGTTGATTGAGATCTACTCTTGTTTCAAATGACCAACCTAGATCATGAAATCTCATTCATATTATAATCTTGCACGATCTTATTATTGTTAAATTTGGTTGCCTTGGGAAACTTCACCAAATTTTAAGAACTTCTTTGATCCCCTTAAGAAATTGTCATATTGGAACCCCTTAAGAAATTGATTTACGATTTAGGGTGATAGGATGGCTTAAGGGGATCTAGATGTCTAGTGAGGTCCAAATTTAGTCATACTATGGCCTCATTGGTTCCATCTAGCTCTAGGTCAAAAGTGTTTACCCCTCTAATAAAAAAAAGTATCATGTTAAAAATGAATCAATCTATACATATCACAAAAATAACAATAATCTTAAATGTAACCCATACTCTAACCATAATAGAATGCTAAATGATCCCCACCCCTAACCATATCTTAATTGAATTGTAAACCTAATTGAAACTTAATTAAATTATAACCTTTACCTAATATTAAATGTATTCCTATATTATATTATATTAAATTATATTATATTTAAATTAATTTATATTTGTATTATAATTATATTAATATTTATTATATATTCGTAATTGTAACCTAACTATTTACTACAAACCTAATTGAATCTTAAGCCTAATCTTCATTAAAACCCCAAGTAAATTGTAACATTACCTATCCTTAATTGCAATCTTATATTATATTTAATGATATTAAATATTTATATTATTTAATATATTATATTAAATAATATAAATATTTAATTATATTTCTTTTATATGAATCATACTCCTATCTCTAAATTGTAATAATAGCATGTAGTTCCTCCAACCTATCATCATGTACCTCCTCCCTTTCTCATGTAATAGGTGTACCTTGTAGGTGTTAAATGGTTCCATCTTGGTCTCCTTATTGATGCATTTCTATCCTTCCACATAAATCTATATAGTATCAAAATATAGGTAAGTTTATGGTTATTGAATCTCTCTTAATTGCTAAAGAATCCATTATGATTGAGGACATGGGTGGATTATTATCTAGGATCACATCTTAAAAATCCTATAGAGGTCATGTGGTATGTTTTTCTTAATACATATATTCCCATACAAACCTCTTTCCATGTATTATCAACTCTCTTATATAATAGACACCTTCCTAGATTTAAATTTCATATGATATATATGTACCCAAGTGTTTCCAATTGGAATTGCTATAATTATACTTTTATGGCATTCTAGATATTCAAAATAGTTTTTATAAATCTACCAAATAGACCCATTCTTGACATTGAACCTACATAATTTTAGGTATGTCCAATGAAAGAAACTTTACCCATAGCACTCTCACTCATGCTCTCAGTTTTCTTCCAATGATTTAGAACCCTAATGATCATGTCTAATTGTCATAGAGAGTGATCATCCACTCTTCATAAACTTGTAGAAACCAAAAGTTTTTATATATTATGTGTTCAAATAAGTGAAAACATTACAAAAAGCTCTACTAAATGGTGACAATAGAGGGTTTTTTAAGGCAACCATTGAATTTCATTTTAAGGTCCTAAGACAAAATTCAAATGCTTTAGTGTTGAGGGTTTAGATTTTACAATTTAGGGTCTAGGGTTTAGCAAACTTAGGGTGAAGTTTGGGTGGCCCTTGGCATAATTTAGACTTACAAGTTAGTGTCAATTGGAATCGATTGTACGTGTTTAGATTTACGAATTTTTTAACTAAATTTGCAAACAAACATCAAGATAAACTTTGTGAATTTTTAACTATTCTTTAACATATTGTTTCTAATCTAATTATAATTTAACATTGAAACTAAAGTTTAATATATATCATTTTTTTTTTTTTTTCCATACAAAGCAAATAAATTTGAAATATTTAAACAATGCAAATGATTTTTTTTAATTTCGAAATTACCTAGTTTTCAAAATCAAAATGAGTTGTTCAATTTCAATTTAGGGTTTTAACAATTTTTTTGTTCAATTCAATTTAGGGTTTCAATTTTAAAAAATACGGGTTTTTTAATGCAATTTCGTTTCAATTCAAGCTGGGGTTTTAAGGAATTTCAATTTTTAGTTTGAGTTTGAATTCGGGGTTCAAAAGCTTGATTAGTGTTTCTAAATGCAATTGTTTTATTTCATTTTGATTTCTAGGGTTTTGAAATGCAATTTTTTTTGTTTTGTTTCAATTAGAGTTTTCAAATTCAATTTTTTTTGGTTTAATCGAACAATTTAGGTTTCAAAAGTTAAATTTTGTTTGTAAAACACAATTCAAGGTTCATTTTTTCATTTTTATTAAAAAACCTTCAGGTTTCATTGCATTTTTTCATCTATTTTTACAATTATTCATTTCTACTATAACAGTTAAAAAAATGCTTAAAACGTGAATTAAATTAAAAAAAAAACATGCTAAATTCACTTATTTTCTTCAAAATTTCAATTCAAAATAGAAAAATGCAAAAAAATGGCATGTAGGTGGGTACCTATAGCTGATTGTGGGGGTTTCTGTCACCAGTACTCGGGGTCCAGTCCGCTGTGTAGTGAAATCTATTTTTTTAAAAAAAAAATAGCAGTATAAAACAGGATCCTGATTTCTACCAAACGGGATCCTGATTTATAGAAATCGGGATCCCGTTTCATAGTAATCGGGATCCCGTGCCTTTTCCATTGGTTTGGGATCTTATGGGAAACGAGATCCCAATTTTTAAAAAGTGGGATCCCATTCCACGTCAGGCTCGGGATCCTGAACCTTAACGGGATCTCAATTTTTAAAAATCGGGATCCCGTTTATTAAAATTGGGATCCCGTTTCCTTAAAGCCGATTTCAATTTTTTGGTTAAGGAAAAAAATTCCACGTTTCGTGGACTCCACTTTGTGCACTTACCCATGAAGAATCACAGAAGCTACTTTTCTTGAAGGGAATCAATGAGAGTTGCACTAATGCTTTGGGCCTAATGGCGGGAGGAGATATCACTCAAGTTCCTTGGGAAGATATCCAAAAAATATGTCAAAACTATTCCATAACAGCTTCAAAGGAAAGGAGAGCTTACCAGACTTCTATGGGTAAGTCATCTACCAGTGGAGTTTCAAGGATGGAGATTACTCAGCTGGATACACTTTAGGCCAAAGAAAAACATGAGGAGGTAGAGGCAATGTTGATAGAATACTGCTCTCATTGTAGACAAAAGAAGAAGAAGGACTGCAAATGCAAGATGGTGGCTAACAATAAAAGAAAGATTCCACCTGAGTTCAAACCAATTCAGACTGAGGAAGGAAAAGTCTACTTTGCTACACAAAGGAAGCTAGGGGCTCCAAGACAAGGTATGCCACTAGATCCACTATCTTTTTTTAGGCCAAACCAGACATCCAGTTGCATGCAACCATCTTCTCAACCCAAACAACCTGTTGTAACACCTCCATCTACTAATTCAAGCTCCAATGCACCCAAACCTACTTAGCTACTAGCTCAACCCACACCCAATCCAAATAACAAACCACAACAACACCCTGCATACTCGGCCGATCCAAATCAATTCCCTACACATGCTGTGAGTGTTCGTGACATTCATTTGCATTCAGGAATCACTTTCCCAACTCCTTCCACACCCATCATCACTGAGCTACCTGTGGAAGAGGAAGAGGAACTTCTGAATGATCCTATTCAGCTAACTGAACCTTAAAATCCTAAAGCCACCCTAGGAGGATATCCTATCATTCTTGAAAGGCCATGGTTAGCAACAACAGACGCTTATATCAAGTTTTGATCAGGTGACATGACTATTTCTGATGGAAGGAATACTAAAAAGCTTGTTCTTTATCCTCCTACTCAGCTGACCCATGATGAAGAGGATTCTATATGGCCACAAGTGGGTGAAGAAGCCAAGGAAGTTAAATCAGTGACGTAGTTGATGATGTTAGGTAAAAGCCTTTTTTTGTAGCTTCAAGACAAAGATGAAGTGTCATCCAGTATAATTCAAAACCGTTATGAAGTGGGAGAAGCATCATCTTCTACTTCTATTAGGACACTTCTTCCTACTCTTCCTACAACCACTCTTCCTGTAGATGATCTTCTTGCAGCCACTCTTCCTGCAACCACTATGTCTGCAAAGAAACTTCCTGTAGCAACAGGAATGTTCCATACCATGCTGCCGTATGAACTCAAGGTACCATGTATTAATAAAGTAGCTATGATAGGATTGACTATTCCAGTACATGTGTCTGAAGGAAGATATTTGAATATTAACAAGTTAATTGAAGGACAACAATTGCAATTGACAGACTTACTGAAGTCTCATTAGCATGCATGTGCATGGGACTATCATGATATGAAAGGATTGGATCCTAAGCTCAACACTCATAGGATCTACATCAAAGAAGATTGTCAACCAGTAAGGCAGCCTCAACGAAGGATCAACCTTGCATTGGGAGGAATTGTTAAAATAGAGCTGCATAAATTGTTAATCTATCCTATTTCAAACAACTAGTGGGTGTCTACATTAGTAATCATGCCAAAGAAGAAAGGAAAGTGGCGAGTTTGTGCTAATTACAAAAAACTTAATTCTACCACTAAGAAATACCGTTTCCCCTTGCCTTTATAGATCAAGTTTTGGACTCACTTGCAGGAAAATGGTACTTTTCTTTCCTAAATGGATTCAGTGGCTACAACCAGATTCCAATTGCACCTGAGGACCAGGAGAAGACAACCTTCACCTACCTATGGGGAACACATGCTTATTCGGTACTTCCTTTTGGCCCATGCAATGCACCTACAACTTCCCAAAGAGCAGTCATTAGCATATTTTCAAACATATCCCTTGACTGCATGAAGATCTATATGGATGACTTTACCACCTATGGTGCTGATTTTAATGAAGTATTGGAGAATCTCAGGAAGATCCTCCAGCAGTGTGAAAACCAAAACTTATCCTTGAATAGTGAAGAGTTCTTCATGATAATGCAGGAAGGTGTAGTTCTTGACCACTACATTTCTCATAAAGGAATCCAAGTCGACCTTGTAAAGATTGAGGAAGAGTTCCTGCAGCAATTCACCCAATGTTCAACATACGAGCTTCCTATAGCCAAAAGTGGTGGACGTAGCATCTGACCTTCCGACTAAATTAAGGTACGTACTTTTCATAATGAAGATTTCCACTTTAAGTGGAAATCCATTTCTTCACCCACCCACCCATCCGTCCATCCGTATCACCTTTCTCTCTCTTCCATCATTTCATTCCGCCTCACTTCACTTCGCTTCACCTTCATTAATTGATCAAATATTTCTACAACTTAGGAGAAACAATAATTTCTCTCACCAATCTTTGCAATGCATCTTTCGTATGGTCAAGTATGTATGTGGTAATTCTCATCTCTTAATTGCCTTTAAAGTGCATTTATTTAATCATGGCAGGTTACTATAGGTAATTACATAATATGTCAATACTTCTTGTCAATTCACCACTCCCTTCTCACATGTGTGGACACATGTCCAAATTTAGGTTGGGGGGGAATAAAAAATGTGAATATACTGCCCATGTGTCAAATCATAACTTGGCTATGTCAGAAAATTTAAATAAGATGATTTGAAAATCTACCTCACATGTGTGAAGTGATGTTAACTGAGCCACCAATTTTGCTCTCATTTATCACCCCTTCTTTTCGCCTTAATTCCTTAATTGCTCTATCGTAGTCTTGAGTTATAAGCAGTAAATGGTAAAAACAAAAGAAGAGGGGAAATTCAGTTGACACTGGCAGTGAAAATTTAGCAGAAAGATGTTGGCTTTCAGACAAGAATTGTAGAGGAAAGAAATTTTGTAGAGTGGCAGTGATTTCAGACAATGGGAGGTGGCTTAATTCAGAATGAGCCCTCAGTTCATGAAATTTTGTTGCAGGATGCACAATGCTTGGTAGAATTCCAACGCTATGGATGGTTTGATTATTTCATGAAGCTGGATGGCTTTGACGAGGGCATTGCACTCAAATTTTCTCAAACATTCTATGAAGGAAAAGCCATACTCAAAGGGTTAGAAGTGGTACCAACCGAGGAGAGAATTGCAGAAGTTTCAGGGTTACCTATCGATGGCGAGCATTACCTTGCCTCTAGGGATGCCAGGTTGGCCATAGTAGAATTTATAGTGCATGGTGACCCACCAATTAGTATTGACAAGCAGGGTGCAAAAAGAATGTCTTTGCCTGAACCATGGAAGTAGGCAGCTATCTACATTGTAAGGTATATCACCTATGAGGGACGTTTGTCAAACCTACATTCAATACATTTCAAGCTCTTGAGCCACATGAGGCACGAAAGGATGATGAATGTGCCCAATGTTCTATACAGGCTTCTCTCCATCATGGCAGCCAAAACACAGAAAGGTAGGGATGACTCTGTCTCCCACTATTGCTTGATAAAATTATTGGTTAAGAAATATTTGCATAGTGTATCTGAGATGTCCTGGGAAGAATTTTTAAATGTCGACCAATTTAGACCTAAGGAATTCCAACCTAGGGTTTTACCCCAACCCCGTAGGGTTAGCAGAAGATTAAGCATAGCTGAAACCACTCCTGGTGCTTCAACTTATGGTGCTAGTTCTAGTATGAATCCTCCTACAGCAGCAAAAGAAACCATAAACATTAGTTCCTCTAAAATAGAGCATTCAGAAAAAGCAAGCTCTTCACCTGATTCTGATGGTGATGTTCCCCTGTAAACCCTAACAAGAGCTAGGGCATATAGGAAAGAGGTTGAAACAAGAAAAGAAAAAGGAAAAGCTCGAGCACAACCTGTGAAGAAAGAGGTTCTAAGTGCTAGGAAGATAAAGGTTTACCCTATTCATCTTGCAGCCAAAGGAAAACATAAGAGCACCCCTAGGAAGTCAAAACCGACCAGGTTGACTTTTTGTATGCCTTCATAGGAAAACCATGGGCATGGTGAGACACCACATGGGACACTAAATCTCCAATGGAACAAGAGCATGTTGAAGAAAAAGAAGAGGATATATTTGGGAGAGAAACAAAAATAACACTGGGAGACCTTGCTAATATCGTAGAGGAGTTTGAGGATGAGTAGGGGTTCCTGCAGCAAAATCAAGAACAAGAGCAGGAGTTCCTACAACCACAACAAGAGCCAAAGAAAAACCAGGAACAAGAGCGAGAGGTCCTGCAGCAAGAAGGGGGCAAAGAAATAGTACCCCTATAGCCACAAATAACTGGACAACCCGAGTTCATGCAAATAGTACCATATGGGGAGCAACCATCAACAAAAACACTAGTAGGAATTCATAGCCCTCTTGATTTTACAGTTCATGCAACAATATTAAATTTATGGAAAGAAATAGAAAGGAGGGAGGAAGAATGGAAACAAGAGAAGAAGAGAAAGAAAAAGGAAATCCAAGAGAAGGATGAGGTTATTGAGGAGAAAAATGAGATTTCTACTTTGAAGAAGAAAGTAGATGACATTGTGATCCTAGTGCCACAAATTCTAGAATGTAGAGCTCCTCCAAGGGTTTATGCCCTGCACTTGAAAGAGAAATATCTCTCTTTCAAGTTGTTGAAAATTGTTTCAGATTTAAACCCCTCCATTGAAACTCCTACCAAATTCTTCAATGCCTACAAGGTTGCTTTCCCTGAGATGAAAAATTTGTTATGTGAATTCTATTTGCACAATTATGTTGTCACATAGGATCATGATTGGAACCTGTTGCTATATATTGGGGATATTCAGCTGAAAGCATTTATGTCTTGGGTATAGAACGAGATTAATTGGGGCGAGAAGAACAATGCTTATAAGAAAATGGAATCTAACATCCCCTTAGCCATTAGGGCTGAGTCAAGCAACCCAAGGGATATTCATAGAGAATGGCTTAGGATACTTCTCAGACCAAGCTATACTGACAAAATCATGCCCTAGATTGAAGTTGTCTACATTGAATATGAGGTCAAAGTAGCATCAAAAGAGGAGCTTGTAAGAGGATACCCATCCCAATGATGGAATAGTTTAACAGATGAGCTAAAACAAGCCGAGCTCCATTCTATTCACAATTATGCTGCAACATTGAAGCGAATTGACAGGTATATCCAGATTGGTAGAACAAAGGGGAGATTTTGGCTTCCCCCGACTTTCCAACCACCCATTCTCATGTGGCTAGTACCAAACTACAGATTCTACCAATATGATATTGCTATAGAAAGGAAAAGGTGGAACAAATTTGATAGATTGGGAGGATTTTATTGGGACCTAGACTCACACTCTGCTGAGATAGATGTTGGCCAACTAGCAGTTGCAAACTTTAGAGCTTTGACCAAACAAAAGAACAACCCTTCCACTACTGGAGGAGCAACACGACGTTAGGTTGGGGGGGAATGATGAGCCTAGTTTTTGGTCAAATTTTGGGTAGATCTATCATCCTTTTGCTGGCAGTGTCATGAACTTTAGTAGTTAAATGTTAATATTTGCATAATGTTTCCCTCAAACCATTGACATTGGGTTTAATCCTATCTCTGGTCCAAGTTTTAATGACATTGGCATATTATGTAGATTATCTATATTGATTTTGTGCATGGTTGATGAATGTTCTTTACGGTGATTATAGATGTGCAATTATTATGCGTATTGACACTGCTATGTAGGACACAATTTGTGGATGCTAAGTTGAGAAAGAAATGGGTTACAGTCGTCAATTCATATAACCGCCACGTATTTATGGCATTGAGCAATCCGCGAAGGCGTTAGGCACTAAGTCCGCGTTTGGGCATGCACATTTGTTTGGATTCCCTATAAGGCAATGCGGCTCTGTCGCTCTTCCTTGTTTTCCCTAATTGGTGTCACTCTCGATTGGTGAGAGTTGAGCCACCCTATTTAGGCTATTGAGTATAAATAGGATTTGAATCTTCTTCTTGGAGTTCTTAGTTCTTGATTGTTGTTGTTAAAATGATATTGATGATGTATCAAACATTCTCAACTTTTCAATTGTATCCATCTTGCTGCTTTGTTTTACACATTTTTTCAATGAATGAGATGATAATTAAATTTAAGCATTTGAATTTGTATTAGTCTTAGGGGATACTCATCCAAAGGGAGACCACTTGGTGAGTAATCCGTTCTTTAAATGTCAGTTTAGTTATTATTTCCTATTATGTACTTAGTTTTGAAATCGGCATTGACTGTTCACAGTAGCCACTAGAACTCTATTCTATTTCTATTCCTCGATAGCCCGGATAGAGTAGTTTTCGTTTGTTCACCTAGATCTTTTATTCTTGCTTTGCATTTCAAGTTGTTGGTTGATGTTCAACATTTTCTTTATTTCCTTTCAGCAATTTACTTTTCGATTATTGTGTTTCTTAGTTGTAGGATGCAATGACTACTTGAGCCCCTAGTGCACATATAGTGTTGACCCATTTCAAGTTTACTGTCCAGGTGGTTGAAATGTTAAATGCTACGTTCGTGATTGAATGGCTATTCGGGTTAAGTGTCAATCTACGAGATCAAGGTTGTAAAGGCTTAGTTATGGGAAGTCATTGTAGGAGGTGACATGCCCCTCTTTTGTCTGCACACACTAACTCATTTGACTACAAAATACGACGAAACTTTCTGACGAAAGATGTATAATTAGATGTATCATTGGGTATCTGTGTATTTAATGTGAAATTTTCAATTTTTTTTTTAATTTATGCCCAATGTTCGTCAAAATTGCGACGCTCCATGATTTTCATTGCTATTTCGACATACACTTAAAGTGAACCATCCCCTTCCATCAATTTGTGGGTTGACATATGGTTAGCCTCCTTAATTTGTGGGTCAAAGGGTATATGGTTAGCGTTCATCGGGGTTCCGACGAATGTTTTTTAATAAATAAAAGTGAGTTCGACAATTTATCTATACTTGCGACAATATTTTGCTATACTTGCGAATTTTCTATACTTGTGATAGTTTGTGGAGGTTATAGGCAAAATTTTTTTGTGCAAAATATCAAAATTATTATATTTTGTTACCTGTCTATGATTAAAAATTATTGGAGTGTGAGTTTGATATTTTTTGAAGATCTAAATATTCAAGCTTGGTAAAGAAAAATCATGTCAGATTAATATTAGTGTAGAACAAAATGAACAGACACTTGCTAGATTGTGGGCTAGATTGAAAAGAAAGGGTGATGGGAAATGTTATTGTCCTTGCAATAATTGCAACGGATTAAAGACGAGAAGAATTTTAATCACAACAGCTAAGAAACATTGTAGGAAACATGGTCACATTGAAGGGGGCATGATTATTGTCCATTGGTAAGTTGTTCATTATTTATATTTATATTGATTGAATTTGTAAATTTTTATATCGTTTTAACATTTTTAATATATATAAAAAATCACTTGATCATGATCATGGTTTATTTGTGTCGATCATTATTATAAAGGTGGGGTGCCCTAGGGCACATGATATGGATTATCATGACCTTGAGAATGTGGTTTTGCAAGCAGAGGAATATGGAGTTGTGAATATCGAAGATGAGGTTAATGATCCTATGGAAGAAGATGATCATGTGCTAGAAAACACAGTTGAAGATGATGGTACAAATACATTGATCCATGAAACATTTAGTGGCATAGCTGATCATGATGATCAAGATGACTTTGATGATGTTCATGATTTACCTATACTTGAGAAAGCATACGAGCCCCTTTATGAAGGATTCCAAACAACTCTTGTCTCTGTTGTATTGTTGTTGGTGAGCTTGAAGGTTATGAATGGTTTATCCAACATAGCAATCTCATGAATGTTAAGGTATGCCATTTATGCCATCTTTTTTCATCTATTTTTGTTGTTAGTTTATCACTAGTAAATAAAGGATGAATTATGTACCATTAATATTCTTTATATTAACAAATTATTTTTTTGTTGTAGATTGATAGGTGAATTTTTGTTACCACCATCAAATATTTTACGTTGCTCATACCTAGATTTATCTGCCATTATGAAAGATATTGGAATGGAGTATCAAGCAATAGATGCATGTCCCAATGATCATATTATATATCATAAACAACATGAATGTGTAACAGAATGTCTAGAATGTCATATCATTAGATATCGAATAGATCAATTAACAAAAAAGGTGCCTCACAAGGTTCTTCATTATATTCCCATTATTCCACGTTTGCAACGATTATTTAGGTGCAAAAGCTTAGCGTAATTTATGGATTACCATGCACAAAATAGAAGTGGAGATGACATTCTTCGAATGCCTGTAGATGGTTTTGCATTTAGGGAATCAAGGTACTTTCCCAAAGCACCATCAAAGTGGTTTTCACTAGACGACAATTTTTTTATTTACTTTTTCAATCCTTTTTCTCATTTTTTTGGATTTTGATTATTTTATGATTTTTTTTTGGATTTTTTGATTTATACCCCTCAAGATTAGGCATAAAATATTTTGAGATGCAAGTTTTTGGTTGGCTCCTGCAAGGGTTCACCTTCAAGGGTTGACAGTTGGTATGCTCCTGATCCATAGCTTGTTGTAATGACAAAGGGACCTAACCAATTAGGCTCAAACTTTCCTTTGCTATCTTGATTTGGAAGGTTCTTCTGATTATGATTTAAGACAAGATCACCTACTTGGAATGACCAACATTTGATTCTCTTATTATAGCTTCGTTTCAGTCGGTTTTGGTATACTTGCAAGTGATTAAGGGCATCAAGACGATGTTCATCTAGGAATTCTAGCTCATTCATTCAAGACACCACTCTATATTCTTCTTCAGTTATCAGGTTCTGTAGTGACACCCCCAATGATGGGAACTCAACCTTAATAGGCGAGATGGATTCTAATACATAGACCAAGAAGAAAGGGGTTGCACCTGTAGGCGTGTGAATACTAGTTCGATAAGCCCAAAGAGTGGGATTTAGCTACAAATTCCAGTCACAACCAACTTCATTAATTGTTTTCTTTAGGGTATTTAGGATAGTTTTGTTCATAGCTTCTACTTAGCCATTTCCTTGGGGATATTATGGGATAGAGAATCAGTGTTTAATATTGAATTTTTGTCATAGCTCTTTCACATCCTAATTTTTAAAAGGGGTTCCATTGTCTGAGATGAGGGTTTGTGGAAAACCATAATGGAAAATTAGGTAATTCAGGATAAACTTGCCTATCTACTTCCCCATTATGTAGGTCATAGGAATGGCTTCAACCCACTTGGTGAAATACTCAGTGGCAGTTATGATAAAATTATGGCCATTGGATGAGGATGGAGTGATTTTTCCATTGAGGTCAAGTTTCCATTGCGAAAAAGGCCATGGTGTGATCATTGCATACAATTCTTGAGCTGGACCATGAATCAGATCTCCATGTTGTTGACACTGGGTGCATTTCTGCACATACTGATAAGCTTCTTTTTACATGGTTGGCCAATAGTATCCCGTCCTCAACAGTTTCTTAGCCAAAGTCATACCACTAGAATGGGACCCACATATGCCATTGTGTACCTCTGTTAAACCAATTAAGGCTTCCTCTTGATTAAGACATCATAGTAATGTCCCTTCGATGCTTCGATGGTAAAGGGTATCACCTAGGATCATGAATCAGGATGCCTTTTTGACAAAGGTCTTTTTAAGGTTTGTGGTGATTTTAGATGGAAGGGTTCCTTTGTTAAGGTAAGTAAAGATGTCATGGTACCACGGGGATCCAGGACCAACAATGACAAATGTGAATTTAGATTTAGGGATTTCAAAATTTGGTACGAGAAGTTGTTCTACCAAGAATTCACATTGGAGGATGTTGTTCATCATGTCTAGTAGTGATCCAATTATTGCCATGGCGTCTGCTACTCTATTTTTCATGCTAGGAATCTATTCAAAAGTTATGTCTATAAAAAGGTCTTTGAGATTTTCCACCATCTTCTTGTAAGGAGTGAGCTTATCATCCTTAGTTTGATAATCGTCATTGACTTGGTTGATAACCAAATGTGAGTCTCCATAGACTTTCATCTCTTGAATTTGCCACTGAACTGCTATCCTCAGACGTATGATTAGTGCTTCATACTCAATAATTTTTTTGGTACAAGGAAATGATAGCTTTTATGAATTTGAAATGCAATAACCTTGAGGGGTGATGAAAAGAATGCCTACTCTTGATCCATGTTGGGTAAATGATCAATCAAATTACATCTTCCACTAAGCTGTGATATTGATAAGGAACACTGATTCGTCAGGAAACTCAGATATTAAAGGTTTCTTAGCATAGATAGGTGCTTCTACTTGTTGGTATATGATGACTTGTCCTTTGATTGCCTTACACTCCACATACTCTATGTCAAAATTTGTTAAGATCATCTCCCATTTATCCATATATCACCTATGTTCTTGCATTTATCCTCCAATTTCTCCACCTCTACCCTAAGCTGTGCAGAGTGCCTAGCTTTAGGTCCTGAGCTGAGAAATTGGTCAATTAGGTCTTGGTTCAGTTTCCTCTCAGCTACTCTTGGCTCATTTTCAGTTTCAATTTTTTGCCTTTTTCCTTTAGGGAAACTACTTTCACCTTGTCTTGCCTTTTGTTTCCTCCGAGCTCATACCTTCCATTATATTTCCTCAAAATCACAGAATTGGAAAATAAATATTGCAAAGAACTCACAATATTTGTTTGAAGTCCTCTGGCTGAAAAATTCTCTTGCCTTTCGTCCGTTCTCCTATTTCTCTCGTTGCCAATTCTATAAAAAATCTCCTTCAGTTATTGTTCTTTAATTTAGGAATTTATCTACTCCATTGCGTGTTCATGCCACCATTAATGTTTCAACTCTGAGCACAAGTTTGCAAATTTTTCAAAATTCTCACTATCACATCAAAAGCTTTCCATCGATGAAACAATTCAAAACTCTGGTCAATCCTTTTTATTTGGGTTAATCCAACATTCACTGAACACCCTGTTGGTCAGGGAGACAATATATGCTTTTCACCGATATCACACAATTTATCCTTTTGATCCATACTACGTAGATATCGCCAAGTATCACCTTGATGAACCTTTTGATCCATTCATATCCTTATCAACAAGAGATCATGTATCGCTGAGATATCTAACAGTTTCCCTAATGCTATAAGTCTCCCCGATGTTTATTTCTTCGATATCGAGTGTGTCGCCACGACTCTTGCCGATTGGACTTCCATCAACGTGATGGGAAGACATTTAAAACTCATGACGAGAGTATTTGTCTCGTTGGGGAATTTCTTCGTGCTTTGTTGGTGAGACAGGATGAGTATCTCGCCGATGGTATTTCATCGGCGAGACATGTATGCTCAAACTGACTTATGGATCTCATTCCGAGAGTATTTGTCTTGCCGGGGAACTTCTTCATCGGCGAGACCATGAGTTGTATCTTCCCGATATGTATCCTCCTATGAAAATTGATCAGTGTGATAGTCTTGACCTCTTGCCGATATTCCCAAATCACCTACATTGGAATATAGTAGCTTATGGATCAGAGAGACCAGCACCCACTCATGCCGATATGAATTATTTATCAAATGCTTTTTCTTAG
>VDFB02305342.1:0-15712 GCA_007258455.2 Sequoia sempervirens | reverse complement strand
GAGATATCACTCAAGTTCCTTGGGAAGATATCCAAAAAATATGTCAAAACTATTCCATAACAGCTTCAAAGGAAAGGAGAGCTTACCAGACTTCTATGGGTAAGTCATCTACCAGTGGAGTTTCAAGGATGAAGATTACTCTGCTGGATACACTTTAGGCCAAAGAAAAACATGAGGAGGTAGAGGCAATGTTGATAGAATACTGCTCTCATTGTAGACAAAAGAAGGACTGCAAATGCAAGATGGTGGCTAACAATAAAAGCAAGATTCCACTTGAGTTCAAACCAATTCAGACTGAGGAAGGAAAAGTCTACCTTGCTACACAAAGGAAGCCAGGGGCTCCAAGACAAGGTATGCCACTAGATCCACTATCTTTTTTTAGGCCAAACCAGACATCCAGTTGCATGCAACCATCTTCTCAACCCAAACAACCTGTTGTAACACCTCCACCTACTAATTCAAGCTCCAATGCACCCAAACCTACTTAGCTACCAGCTCAACCCACACCCAATCCAAATAACAAACCACAACAACACCCTGCATACTCGGCCGATCCAAATCAATTCCCTACACATGCTGTGAGTGTTCGTGACATTCATTTGCATTCAGGAATCACTTTCCCAACTCCTTCCACACCCATCATCACTGAGCTACCTGTGGAAGAGGAAGAGGAACTTCTGAATGATCCTATTCAGCTAACTGAACCTTAAAATCCTAAAGCCACCCTAGGAGGATATCCTATCATTCTTGAAAGGCCATGGTTAGCAACAACAGACGCTTATATCAAGTTTTGATCAGGTGACATGACTATTTCTGATGGAAGGAATACTAAAAAGCTTGTTCTTTATCCTCCTACTCAGCTGACCCATGATGAAGAGGATTCTATATGGCCACAAGTGGGTGAAGAAGCCAAGGAAGTTAAATCAGTGACGTAGTTGATGATGTTAGGTAAAAGCCTTTTTTTGTAGCTTCAAGACAAAGATGAAGTGTCATCCAGTATAATTCAAAACTGTTATGAAGTGGGAGAAGCATCATCTTCTACTTCTATTAGGACACTTCTTCCTACTCTTCCTACAACCACTCTTCCTGCAACCACTATGTCTACAAAGAAACTTCCTGTAGCAACATGAATGTTCCATACCATGCTGCCGTATGAACTCAAGGTACCATGTATTAATAAAGTAGCTATGATAGGATTGAATATTCCAGTACATGTGTCTGAAGGAAGATATTTGAATATTAACAAGCTAATTGAAGGACAACAATTCCGTAAATTCTGATGTGATTCCCATCAAGTCCTCTCATTATACGTAGCGTGTAAGGACTATCATGATATGAAAGGGATTAACCTTGAAGCTCACACTCCAGACCCATCAAAGAAGATCAAGCCAACCAAGAGGCAGCCCCAATGGATCAATTGCATCGGGAGGAATTGCTAAAATAAAGCCACAAATTGTTAATCTATCCTATTTCAAACAACCGGATGTCTACATTAGTAATCATGCCAAAGAAGAAAGGAAAGTGGCGAGTTTGTGCTAATTATAGAAAAATTAATGCTACCACTAAGAAATACCGTTTCCCCTTGCCTTTATAGATCAAGTTTTGGACTCACTTGCAGGAAAATGGTACTTTTCTTTCCTAAATGGATTCAGTGGCTACAACCAGATTCCAATTGCACTTGAGGACCAGGAGAAGACAACCTTCACCTACCTATGGGGAACACATGCTTATTCGGTACTTCCTTTTGGCCCATGCAATGCACCTGCAACTTCCCAAAGAGCAGTCATTAGCATATTTTTAGACATATCCCTTGACTGCATGAAGATCTATATGGATGACTTTACCACCTATGGTGCTAATTTTAATGAAGTATTGGAGAATCTCAGGAAGATCCTCCAGCAGTGTGAAAACCAAAACCTATCCTTGAATAGTGAAGAGTTCTTCATGATAATGTAGGAAGGTGTAGTTCTTGACCACTACATTTCTCATAAAGGAATCCAAGTCAACCTTGTAAAGATTGAGGAAGAGTTCCTGCAACAATTCACCCAATGTTCAACATACGAGCTTCCTATAGCCAAAAGTGGTGGACGTAGCATCTGACCTTCTGACTAAATTAAGGTACGTACTTTTCATAATGAAGATTTCCACTTTAAGTGGAAATCCATTTCTTCACCCACCCACCCATCCATCCATCCGTATCACCTTTCTCTCTCTTCCATCATTTCATTCCGCCTCACTTCACTTCACTTCACCTTCATTAATTGCTCAAATATTTCTACAACTTAGGAGAAACAATAATTTCTCTCACCAATCTTTGCAACACATCTTTCGTATGGTCAAGTATGTATGTGGTAATTCTCATCTCTTAATTGCCTTGCATGCATCACGAACTTCGCTTTAAGGTGCTACTATAGGGTAATCATATAATACGTACTGGTCAATTCAATTCACTCCTTCACAATGCGTGGACAATACGTCCAAATCGAAATTGGGGGAAATAAAATGTGATAATCGCCTACGTCAAATCCGTTAACTTGGCTAAGGTCACAAAATTTAAATACAGATGATTTGAAAATCCACCCCATGTGCGAAGCGATAGTCCAGTCGCCCCATCTTATTCTTATCTATCACCCTTCTTTCGCCTTTAATCTCTAACGCTGCCCATCGTATCTCTGGAGTTATAAGCAGAAATGTGAAAAATAAAAAGAGGGGAATTCAAATGGATGACCGGCAAGAGTAACTGAAAGCGTAAAGGTGCTGGTTTCTACAAGAATCAGGAGGAAAGAAATTGTAGAGCGGCGCGATTCTCAAACAAATGGAGGGTGGTCGAATCTGCACGAGCCCCGCCTACGGTGATGGGCCACCGCTTGGTAGAATTCCAACGCTATGGATGGTTTGATTATTTCATGAAGCTGGATGGCTTTGACGAGGGCATTGCACTCAAATTTTCTCAAACATTCTATGAAGGAAAAGCCATACTCAAAGGGTTAGAAGTGGTGCCAACCGAGGAGAGAATTGCAGAAGTTTCAGGGTTACCTATCGATGGCGAGCATTACCTTGCCTCTCGGGATGCCAGGTCGGCCATAGTAGAATTTATAGTGCATGGTGACCCACCAATTAGTATTGACAAGCAGGGTGCAAAAAGAATGTCTCTGCCTGAACCATGGAAGTAGGCAACTGTCTACATTGTAAGGTATATCACCTATGAGGGACGTTTGTCAAACCTGCATTCAATACATTTCAAGCTCTTGAGCCACATGAGGCACGAAAGGATGATGAATGTGCCCAATGTTCTATACAGGCTTCTCTCCATCATGGCAGCCGAAACACAGAAAGGTAGGGATGACTCTGTCTCCCACTATTGCTTGATAAAATTATTGGTTAAGAAATATTTGCATAGTGTATCTGAGATGTCCTAGGAAGAATTTTTAAATGTCGACCAATTTAGACCTAAGGAATTCCAACCTAGGGTTTTACCCCAACCCCGTAGGGTTAGCAGAAGATTAAGCATAGCTGAAACCACTCCTGGTGCTTCAACTTATGGTGCTAGTTCTAGTATGAATCCTCCTGTAGCAGCAAAAGAAACCATAAACATTAGTTCCTCTAAAATAGAGCATTCAAAAAAAGCAAGCTCTCACCTGATTTTGATGGTGATGTTCCCCTGTAAACCCTAACAAGAGCTAGGGCATATAGGAAAGAGGTTGAAACAAGAAAAGAAAAAGGAAAAGCTCAAACACAACCTGTGAAGAAAGAGGTTCTGAGTGCTAGGAAGATAAAGGTTGACCCTATTCATCTTGCAGCCAAAGGAAAACATAAGAGCACCCCTAGGAAGTCAAAACCGGCTGGGTTGAATTTTTGTATGCCTTCATAGGAAAACCCTGGGCATGGTGAGACACCACTTGGGACACTAAAGCTCCAATGGAACAAGAGCATGTTGAAGAAAAAGAAGAGGATATATTTGGGAGAGAAACAAAAATAACACTGGGAGACCTTGCTAATATCGTAGAGGAGTTTGAGGATGAGTAGGGGTTCCTGCAGCAAAATCAAGAACAAGAGCAGGAGTTCCTACAACCACAACAAGAGCCAAAGAAAAACCAGGAACAAGAGCAAGAGGTCCTGCAGCAAGAAGGGGGCAAAGAAATAGTACCCCTATAGCCACAAATAACTGGACAACCTGAGTTCATGCAAATAGTACCATATGGGGAGCAACCATCAACAAAAACACTGGTAGGAATTCATAGCCCTCTTGATTTTACAGTTCATGCAACAATATTAAATTTATGGAAAGAAATAGAAAGGAGGGAGGAAGGATGGAAACAAGAGAAGAAGATAAAGAAAAAGGAAATCCAAGAGAAGGATGAGGTTATTGAGGAGAAAAATGAGGAGATTGCTACTTTGAAGAAGAAAGTAGATGACATTGTGATCCTAGTGCCACAAATTCTAGAATGTAGAGCTCCTCCAAGGTTTTATGCCCTACACTTGAAAGAGAAATATCTCTCTTTCAAGTTGTTGAAAATTGTTTCAGATTTAAACCCCTCCATTGAAACTCCTACCGAATTCTTCAATGCCTACAAGATTGCTTTCCCTGAGATGAAAAATTTGTTATGTGAATTCTATTTGCACAATTATGTTGTCACATAGGATCATGATTGGAACCTGTTGCTATATATTGGGGATATTCAGCTGAGAGCATTTATGTCTTGGGTACAGAATGAGATTAATTGGGGTGAGAAGAACACTGCTTATAAGAAAATGGAATCTAACATCCCCTTAGCCATTAGGGCTGAGCCAAGCAACCCAAGGGATATTCATAGAGAATGGCTTAGGATACTTCTCAGACCAAGCTATACTGACAAAATCATGCCCTGGATTGAAGTTGTCTACATTGAATATGAGGTCAAAGCAGCAGCAAAAGAGGAGCTTGTAAGAGGATACCCGTCCCAATGATGGAATAGTTTAACAGATGAGCTAAAACAAGCCGAGCTCCATTCTATTCATAATTATGCTGCAACATTGAAGCGAACTGACAGGTATATCCAAATTGGTAGAACAAAGGGGAGATTTTGGCTTCCCCCGACTTTCCAACCACCCATTCTCATGTGGCTAGTACCAAACTACAGATTCTACCAATATGATATTGCTATAGAAAGGAAAAGGTGGAACAAATTTGATAGATTGGGAGGATTTTATTGGGACCCAGACTCACACTCTGCTGAGACAGATGTTGGCCAACTAGCAGTTGCAAACTTTAGAACTTTGACCAAACAAAAGAACAACCCTTCCACTACTGGAGGAGCAACACGACGTTAGGTTGGGGGGGAATGATGAGCCTAGTTTTTGGTCAAATTTTGGGTAGATCTATCATCCTTTTGCTGGCAGTGTCATGAACTTTAGTAGTTAAATGTTAATATTTGCATAATGTTTCCCTCAAACCATTGACATTGGGTTTAATCCTATCTCTGGTCCAAGTTTTAATGACATTGGAATATTATGTAGATTATCTATATTGATTTTGTGCATGGTTGATGAATGTTCTTTACGGTGATTATAGATGTGCAATTATTATGCGTATTGACACTGCTATGTAGGACACAATTTGTGGATGCTAAGTTGAGAAAGGAAACCGATAGATGGTCATGCAGGGGAATCATTCAAAGGAGTCAACTAAAGGATGACGACAATGGATTCCCCACGATAGTCAATTCATGTAACCGCCCTATATTTATGGCATTGAGCAATCACAGGCGTTACTGCAGCACTAAGTCCACGTTTGGGCATGCACGTCTGTTTGGATTCCTTGTAGACGTAACGGCTCTGTCACTCTTTTCCTCATTTTCCCTAATTGGCGTGCTCTCAGTTAGTGAGAGTTGACCACCCTGTTTAGCTGGTAGTATAAATAAGGATTTGAATCTTCATGTATATGGATTGTGTTGAAATATCAATGCCTGAATGAGATGATAGTCTGAATTTAAGCATTTGAGTTTGTATTAGTCTTAGGGGATACTCATCCAAGGGAGCCCACTTGGTGAGTAATCCGTTCTTTAGAGTAATCAGTTTAGTTATTATTTCCTATTATGTACTTAGTTTGAAATCTGGCATCGACTGTTCCTGTAGCCACTAGAACTCTATTCTATTTATGTTCCTCCAGCCAAAGCAGATAGAGTAGTTTCCCATTTGTTCACCTAGATCTTTATTCTTGCTTTGCATTTCAAGTTGTTGGTTGATGTTCAACATTTTCTTTATTTCCTTTCAGCAATTTACTTATAGTATTGTGTTTCTTAGTTGTAGGATGCAATGACTACTTGAGCCCCTAGTGCACATACAGTGTTGACCCATTTCAAGTTCACGTCCTTGGGTTGAAATGTTAAATGCACCTTCATGAAGATTGAATGGCTATTCAGGTTAGATGTCCAATCTCTGAATCAAGGTTGTAAAGGCTTAGTTATGAGATCATTGTAGGAGGCTGACATGCCCCTCTTTATTCTGCACACACTAACTCATTTGACTACAAAATACGACGAAACTTTCTGACGAAAGATGTATAATTAGATGTATCATTGGGTATCTGTGTATTTAATGTGAAATTTTCAATTTTTTTAAAAATTTATGCCCAACGTTCGTCGAAATTGTGACGCTCCATGATTTTCATCGCTATTTCGACATACACTTAAAGTGAACCATCCCCTTCCATCAATTTGTGGGCTGACATATGGTTAGCCTCCTTAATTTGTGGGTCAAAGGGTATATGGTTAGCGTTCGTCGGGGTTCCGACGAATGTTTTTTAATAAATAAAAGCAAGTTCGACAATTTATCTATACTTGCGACAATGTTTTGCTATACTTGCGAATTTTCTATACTTGTGATAGTTTGTGGAGGTTATAGGCAAAATGTTTTTGTGCAAAATATCAAAATTATTAGATTTTGTTACTTGTCTATGATTAAAAATTATTGGAGTGTGAATTTGATATTTTTTGAAGATCTAAATATTCAAGCTTGGTAAAGAAAAATCATGTCAGATAATATTAGTGTAGAACAAAATGAACAAACACTTGCTAGATTGTGGGCTAGATTGAAAAGAAAGGGTGATGGGAAATGTTATTGTCCTTGCAATAATTGCAACGGATTAAAGATGAGAAGAATTTTAATCACAACAGCTAAGAAACATTGTAGGCATCATGGTAATGTTGAAGGAGGGCATGATTATCGTCCATTAGTAAGTTGTTCATTATATGTCTTTATATTGATTGAATTTGTAAATGTTTATATCATTTTAACATTTTATATATATAAAAATAACTTGATCATGATCATGGTTTATTTACGTCGATAATTATTATAAAATTAGAGACTGCCCTAGAGACTTTATGACTGAAAGTGGGTTTTACCAAGCGAGAGAGGAATATGGAGTTATTGAATATCGAAGATGAAGTTAATGATCCTATGGAAGATGATCATGTGCAGAAAACCACAGTTGAAGATGATGGTACAAATGCGACGTTCCATGAAAACTTGTTTGATGCGTGGCAAATCATGATGATCAAAGGGTAGCTTTGGTAACATGATTTACAGCCGCGAGAAACATGACGCTAGAGCTTTAAACGCTCTTGTCTCTGTTGCGTGGCATTGTTGTTGGTGGAAGCGAGAGAACTTCCATAGACCGGATTATCCAGCAGCAATCACCACAGAATGATAGGTAGCACCACATAATAATCTTTTTTATCATTTTTGTTGTTAAGTTTATACTAGTAAAATAAAGGATGAAGCCTTGCGCATTAATAATATTCTTTATATTTAAACCAATTATTTTGTAGAAGATTGATAGGTGGTGCATTTTACATTAAAATGACACGTTGCTCATCAGGATTTATCACGCCATTGCCGAGAAACCTTGGAATGCAGGTATAAACCAATTGCGTATCCCAATAGATGTAAATTATACTACCATAAACAACGGAATATAGCAATAGAAGATACTGGAATATGTATCATTAGATGCTCCAAGATAAGATCAATTCTTTAAAAAGGGAGTGCCTCACGAAGTTCTTCATTATATTCCCATTATTCCCGTTTACGCTTTACGGTGGCCCACAGAGTCTCACTTGAGACTTGTAATTTAGCGGTTACCATGCACGAAATAGAAATAAAGGTAACATTCTTTGAATGCAGATGGTTTTGCATTTAAGGGAATCGAGGTACGCTCCCAGAAAGCATCAAAGTGGACACCGCCTAAACAATTTTTATTTACTTTTTCAATTAACACACCTCATTTTTGGATTTTGGTTGCTTTATGATTTTTGTTGCACGGTTGCCTAAGATTAGGCATAAAATCTTTTGAGATGCAAGTTTTTGGTTGGCTCTTGCAATGGTTCACCTTCAAGGGTTGACAGTTGGTATGCTCCTGATCCATAGCTTGTTGTAATGACAAAGGGACCTAACCAATTAGGCTCAAACTTTCCTTTGCTATCTTGATTTGGAAGGTTCTTCTGATTATGCTTTAAGACAAGATCACCTACTTGGAATGACCAACATTTGATTCTCTTATTATAGCTTCGTTTCAGTCGGTTCTGGTATACTTGCAAGTGATTAAGGGCATCAAGACGATGTTCATCTAGGAATTCTAGCTCATTCAGTCAAGACACCACTCTATATTCTCCTTCAGTTATCAGGTTATGTAGTGACACTCCCAATGATGGGAACTCAACCTCAATAGGCAAGATGGATTCTAATACATAGACCAAGGAGAAAGGGGTTGCACCTGTAGGCATGTGAATACTAGTTCGATAAGCCCAAAGAGTGGGATTTAGCTACAAATGCCAGTCACAACCAACTTCATTAATTGTTTTCTTTAGGGTTTTCAGGATAGTTTTGTTCATAGCTTCTACTTAGCCATTTCCTTGGGGATAGTATGGGATAGAGAATCAGTGTTTAATATTGAATTTTTGTCATAGCTCTTTCACATCCTAATTTTTAAAAGGGGTTCCATTGTCTGAGATGAGGGTTTGTGGAAAACCATAATGGAAAATTAGGTAATTCAGGATAAACTTGCCTATCTACTTCCCCATTATGTAGGTCATAGGAATGGCTTCAACCCACTTGGTGAAATACTCAGTGGAAGTTATGATAAAATTATGGCCATTGGATGAGGATGGAGTGATTTTTCCATTGAGGTCAAGTTTCCATTGTGAAAAAGGCCATGGTGTGATCATCGCATACAATTCTTAAGCTGGACCATGAATCAGATCTCCATGTTGTTGACACTGGGTGCATTTCTGCACATACTGATAAGCTTCTTTTTACATGGTTGGCCAATAGTATCCCATCCTCAATAGTTTCTTAGCCAAAGTCATACCATTAGAATGGGACCCACATATGCCATTGTGTACCTCTGTTAAACCAATTAAGGCTTCCTCTTGATTAAGACATCATAGTAATGTCCCTTCGATGCTTCGACGGTAAAGGGTATCACCTAGGATCATGAATCAGGATTCCTTTTTGACAAAGGTCTTTTTAAGGTTTGTGGTGATATTAGATGGAAGGGTTCCTTTGTTAAGGTAAGTAAAGATGTCATGGTACCATGGGGATCCAGGACCAACAATGACAAATGTGAATTTAGATTTAGGGATTTCAAAATTTGGTACAAGAAGTTGTTCTACCAAGAATTCACATTGGAGGATGTTGTTCATCATGTCTAGTAGTGATCCAATTATTGCCATGGCGTCTACTACTCTATTTTTCATGCTAGGAATCTATTCAAAAGTTATGTCTATAAAAAGGTCTTTGAGATTTTCCACCATCTTTTTGTAAGGAGTGAGCTTATCATCCTTAGTTTGATAGTCGTCATTGACTTGGTTGATAACCAAATGTGAGTCTCCATAGACTTTCATCTCTTGAATCTCCCATTGAACTGCTATCCTCAGACGTATGATTAGTGCTTCATACTCAATAATTTTTTTGGTACAAGGAAATGATAGCTTTTATGAATTTGAAATGCAATAACCTTGAGGGGTGATGAAAAGAATGCCTACTCTTGATCCATGTTGGTTAAATGATCAATCAAATTACATCTTCCACTAAGCTGTGATATTGATAAGGAACACTGATTCGTCAGGAAACTCATATATTAAAGGTTTCTTAGCATAGATAGGTGCTTCTACTTGTTGGTATATGATGACTTGTCCTTTGATTTCCTTACGCTCCACATACTCTATGTCAAAATTTGTTAAGATCATCTCCCATTTATCCATATATCACCTATGTTCGTGCATTTATCCTCCAATTTCTCCACCTCTACCCTAAGCTATGCATAGTGCCTAGCTTTAGGTCCTAAGCTGAGAAATTGGTCAATTAGGTCTTGGGTCAGTTTCCTCTCAGCTACTCTTAGCTCATTTTCAGTTTCAGTTTTTTTCCTTTTTCCTTTAGGGCAACTACTTTCACCCTATCTCTTGCCTTTTGTTTCCTCCGAGCTCATACCTTCCATTATATTTCCTCAAAATCACAGAATTGGAAAATAAATATTGCAAAGAACTCACAATATTTGTTTGAAGTCCTCTGGCTGCAAAATTCTCTTGCCTTTCGTCCGCTCTCCTGTTTCTCTCGTTTCCAATTCTATAAAAAATCTCCTTCAGTTATTGTTCTTTAATTTAGGAATTTATCTACTCCATTGCGTGTTCATGCCACCATTAATGTTTCAACTCTGAGCACGAGTTTGCAAATTTTTCAAAATTCTCACTATCACATCAAAAGCTTTCCATCGATGAAACAATTCAAAACTCTGGGCAATCCTTTTTATTTGGGTTAATCCAACATTCACTGAACACCCTGTTGGTCAGGGAGACAATATATGCTTTTCACCGATATCACACAATTTATCCTTTTGATCCATACTACGTAGATATCGCCAAGTATCACCTCGATGAACCTTTTGATCCATTCATATCCTTATCAACAAGAGATCATGTATCGCTGAGATATCTAACAGTTTCCCCAACGCTATAAGTCTCCCCGATGTTTATTCCTTCGATATCGAGTGTGTCGCCACGACTCTTGCTGATTGGACTTCCATCAACGTGATGGGAAGACATTTAAAACTCATTACGAGAGTATTTGTCTCGTTGGGGAATTTATTCGTGCTTTTTTGGTGAGACAGGATGAGTATCTCGCCGATGGTATTTCATCGGTGAGACATGTATGCTCAAACTAACTTATGGATCTCATTCCGAGAGTATTTGTCTTGCCGGGGAACTTCTTCATTGGCGAGACCATGAGCTGTATCTTCCCGATATGTATCCTCCTATGAAAATTGATCGGTGTGATAGTCTTGACCTCTTGACGATATGCCCAAATCACCTACATTGGAATATAGTAGCTTATGGATCAGAGAGACCAGCACCCACTCATGCCGATATGAATTATTTATCAAATGCTTTTTCTTAGAGGGATTTTAAGGTACCAAAAGGTCAAAACTGATGCAATCACTAGTAATTATGATACATAGAGGAGATTATGAAAATTTTATACTCAAGATGTGGATTTATTTGGATGTCCATATGTGCAAATTACTATAAAATTTTGAAAATTTTATAGTTCCAACCCACTGCTAAAAAGTATTAAAATCTTAAAAAGTGTTGATGATCAAATATTACAATTCAAATTTCATATATATAAGAAGAAGACCCAACAAAGGTGTCTCTTCAGACTGTCTTTTGGAAAATAATTAAACTACTAATCTTAATTAAACTTATAAAATAATTTAATCTTCTCCTAGCATTGACTTAGCCGTTGAGAGATGTTTTTCATTTTCTCCCACAAATTCTTCTTTAGATGAATCATCCATTCCTTGCAACCTTTGCTTTTTTTGCTCTAACTCCATGAAAATTTCTATAGCCTCCTCTACTTCTTTGTCTTCTTTGTTCTTAAACACATCTTCCCCTGGTATAGGAACATGGGTGTATCCACTAAGGTTTTGTTTTTTCTTAAAAGAGTGTATATACCCTTCAGGGTCATAATTCATTCTTTGTGCATACTCCTTTAAATTGAATTCATCCAACAACGAAAGATAATAAGATCATTGGTAGTGGGATGTTAGGTTTTTAGCTACATCAATTATAAATTAAGGTAGTATACCGTGGTAATTAACTAATTATACGCCATTTGTGAATTTCAATTTTTTTTGATATAGTTGGTTGAGAGTGGGATGCACTACATTTGTACATCACAAACAATCTTGATTGGATGAAGGCATGGATTGAATGATGTCAACAATCCGGTTGTGCATTAACATGGGAAGGTGTGGCTTCATTGGTTAAAGAAGCTCATTGTAATGGAGATTCCAATGTCACACCAAGGGAAATTGATTTAACATATGGTTTAAGAGATAAACAGGTACGCATAAATATATTAATCACCCATATTATTTAATTATTTTCAATTATATTGATGTATATATATGTTGAGTTTTTTTTACGCCACATTCAACCAAGAATAAAATATGTTTATCAAGCGGCGATGCAATAATTTTACATGTTTGTACCATTACAGCGGGTGAAATACCACAAAAGATTGCTTATGTGATGCAATAGTCGCTAGAATTTTGAATGAAAGATTTGGTTGTGCAACTTATTATGCAGGATAAGCTACGGAAGTCTTTGGTATTTATTGTTTCGCTAAAGTGACGCTACATCAAAAAGTTTCAAAAAATTGATACATGGTTTTTGGGATGGTATATACTTGAGTGTGACTTTAAGTCCTTCAAGCGGATTTGTTCAACCAATCCAATGGTATAGGCTCTGGAACTGATGAGAGCGATCAGAACATGGACATGATATAATGGATTTTGGGCAATACAAGGTTGATTGAGCTGACTAGAAATAGACCCTATGTTTAAAAGAAAATGTGAGTAAAATTATTTATACAAGGTTTCGGAGTAAATAGGGTTGGTCATTTGTTGTTAGACATGATCCAAGAGGAAGGTAATAGAAGTATAAATATGGTGGAAGAAAGAAGACAGAAAGAACTTTAGAAGATGATGTAGATGATGTACTGATAGTGTAAAGAAGAGGAAGCTGGATCATGATGATGTAGGAGTTAATGTTCATGAAGATAGATATCCATGTGGATGATGACATTATCAAAGCTGATATGAATAGCCAATGATGATGATATGACCAATCCTTACAATCTTCGAATCTGGATTGGATGAGAAATTACACAAACAAAGAGACGTATGAAGAAGAAGATAATGAAATTGAAATGTATGAGTTATCACGATTATGCATTATCTATTTGATATTGATTTCTTTGATAGATTATATTTGATTTATATGGTTACATAATTAATTCATGATGTTTTTAATTTTATGCCATTACATAATTAATTCATGATGTACTTTTTAATGTTGTTAATTCATGATGTTACAACTATTGTAGCTCTCTTAGAAATTTCCATATGATCAAATCCTAATTACTCTATGACTATTTATGATCAAATATTATTTGATCATATCTTTGGTTATTTCATTCCCAAAAAAATAGTGGTTCCTCATGTTGACCCCGCATAGTGACATGTGAATGGGGCCAATGTTGTAATTTTTTCAATTTGTGTTTGTATGGAGTGAAACTTGACATGGTTAGCCTAGACACATGCGTTGATGATATGGGATGGTTTTGAGACTCGAACATGATGTCATGCTATATAAAGGCATCTCATTCTTCGTAATAATACAAGTTGCCTTATTCTTCGTCTCTTTCATATATTGTTCTTAGCATTTATTTGGTTAAAATGGTTTCAAAAGACGAGGCTCTCTGAGCCTCACCTTGGATCTATTACACATTAGTTTGTGAATTTTCATTAGCAATGAATATCTAGATGATATTTAAAAATCTCATTGAATATAAAGATGATAATATGAAGCTAAAAAATGAGTATATTTTGTTTATGGAACCTAAACCACAAGGTTTGTCCCTCTAATGCTAAAACCAAGTCAAATTAACCCCTAACACCTATTGGAAAATTCGAAACATGCCTTTCTTTCAAATTAAAAAGAATTCATAAACATTTTGAAACCAGACATGCATGTTATGAAAGTGTATGGTAATCCTACTTATAGCGGAAGTTCACATGATAAGCTAACCAATGGCACTATATTGGAGGATAAACCCACCTATGGAATTAATTTAAGAGGTAAGGGATGCCCCTCAGTGGAATTTTGAGTCTTGGATTAATCCATAGTGCTCAAATTAGTTCTAGTGTTCTTCCCTTGGTGTTATATTTATCTCTACAATTTCCCATACTTAACCATTTCATCATCCCTTTTCCCAAGCTATTTGTATCATAATATAAACTTGGTCCAATCTCACATTAGCCCCTTAGGTAATTATCCATTTCCTCCAAGTTGAATGAAACCTTTTGTACCAAGGCATCTATGTTTTCCTACCCTAATGGATCAAGACTTGACATCACCTTAACAATCTTCTTTATGTAATAGCATATCTCAGAAGTGCCTTTGGCATGCTTTAGACGTGTCAATATTAACTAGATTGAATATATTAATTTTAAAGTCTCTTAACACATTCCATGACAATAAAATGACTCATTTGGATTAAGGAGTACTTTCCTAAACCATTCCTTCATATTCAACAATCCCTTCTCACACCCACATCATAATTCATATCCATGTTAGTTGTAATGAGTGTTTTAAACCAACAATCAATGAATCATAGGATAGAAGAAAACTCGTTATGAACAAGGATAAGAATCAAAGAGACTAAAAGAATTGATTCACTAGATATGCTCCCCATTATTGTAATAGACCAATGTAAAAAAATAAGTCATAACAAGAATAGGACCAAAAAAAACTAGGAAAAGAAACCTTGTAGGCTACATTAATAAGACATTGATTACTAAAACTTGTTTTGCTACGCGATGTTGTTGGCAATATGGAACAACAATGTTTTAGTCAAGTAGTATTTCAATCACTGATTCTTAGACATCCATCATGATTAAACATCACATATCATAAGACTTTTTAACAATCACTAGGACTGTAGATAATATTCAATCATGTCATAGGAAATAAATCATTAAAAATTATAAAGAAAGAGAAAACCAACTATATAAGCTCAACAAGCCACCATACGAAAATTATATTTTGTAGAAAATAAAATAAACTATATGTTGACATAGCATATATATATTGTATATAAACTATATGTTGACATAGCATATATATAAACTATACATTTTGAATTTTGGCCCCGCGTGCGCAAGAGCATGACATAGCATACTACACCAAGACCCTAACTGGAGAGTTGAATCAAGAACCACTACATCCAGCCCTTGATTAGAGAGTTGCGAGACTTCACTGGACGAGTGTTGCAAGGTAATTGAGTCGAGGAGGAAGACTAGGAACCATTTGGCAGGAGGAAAGCCAGAGCGAGAGGTGAGGGCACTCAGAAAGGGAAAATCGACCAAGGGACAATGATTGTAAGTGGTTTTTCCCCCACATTTAGAAATCTTGTTGCAAATACAGTGATTTAGACTCTGTTTGTTCCCATCGAGGTGTTGCATGCTATATTTTGGTCAATTTGAGCCAATGTCCCATTGAAAAACCCAAGTATTACCTAGTACTGGTGTTTGGTTAGTTTGAACATCTAAGCTTTGAGATGTTCAATTAGTTGGGTGGCCATTTTTGGCCTGTGAACTACAATTTTTGTA
>VDFB02305341.1:0-12956 GCA_007258455.2 Sequoia sempervirens | reverse complement strand
GTCAGATCACTCAACCTTTTGAATTCTTGTATAGATGTAAAATTTGTGAGATGACTTTTCCATCTATTGTCCAAGAGATTTCCGACATCCACTACGAATTTTGTGTATCCATTGTCCAATGTGATAATCCCATCAAGTGAAGTATGTAATTTTCCAGGATTGATATCCCCATAATCCTGTACATGTGTCAAGCCTTTTGGAACTATCTGATCAAATTCTTCTTTCCACTCATCCATTCCCTTTATCTTATTGTCATCTTTGAATATTGATGGGATGAAGAAGCATTTAATGGAGTCAAATGCAATCCTCCTATTTTCCACTTTCTTCCTCATATCTACCAAATACTTGTACTCCCCAATTACACCCTTTACCATTTCCTGTGTTGGTTTGAGTCTTGGTGGGGCATCTGGACCCCTTTGTGTGGCTTTTCACAGAGTAGTCAGTATGTGATAGGTTGGTTGCCACCTCTTTTGGAGCTCTTCAAGGATAGGGGAGTTAGCATTTATCTGTTCCAAAGATTTAATCAAATTGCTAAAGCTTTCATTTAATCCACCTATCTTCTCCTTCAATATCCCAATTCTATGCTCCAATATCTTCTTCAAAATCTCCATGATATGTTGCTTGACATCTCCCATATTATGTTTCTTCAGTTTAGCAATTTCATCTTTCAATTGTTGAATTTGGGGATCTTCTGCTTGGACAGGTGGGTGATACACAACTACTTCATCCCCTCTCACTATGGTAGCCTATTTCAACTGCTACTTTAGCTTCACATTCTTGATAAACAATTTGTTCACTTCATCATTTGACAATTTTAATCTCTTCTCATATTCATTGATCTTCTTTTCCATATTTTCTACCACATCTTTAGTGAACATTGCAGAATGTTTGGTTATAGTTGCAACTTCTATGGGAGTTGTGTCCTTCATCGTTCTCACCATAGCTGATCCCCTCATTTCTTGCACTATATCCAATAGTCGAGGCTTCCTTGTGTTCTTTTGTTTTGTCCACAAAGCAAGAGTTTGGGTAGTAGGGTCGTACCCTGTTCCTAAAACACCTTTCTTTGAATCAAACTCTGCTACTAACATTGGATCATCCCATGCTCTAATCTGATCTAAAAGAAACACTTTGGATAGCTCTATCCCCGATATAATCAACATATCACTTTTCAATACTAGTTCTCTTGCCTCCTGGGGGTGAAATTGATATTATCAACATTTAACTCTGTTAATGTCTGAGCCTGGATCTTAGCTTTCTTTGATTCATCAGCTCCTATAAGATTGATTTTCAATCTTTCATCAAATTGTTTCATCTTAATCCAAAAATCCTTAAATTCACTGGCATGCATAAAACCATCATCTTCCATAAACCTTAGAGAGGCTGCTACCCTCTCATTATCATGAATTTAATCACCCCACTCATCTAAAAGCTTGATCTTAGGATCATGAGGCTCTTGACTCTTTTGCTACTTTGCTACCTCCTTCATTTTAGTTAGAGCTATGACTGCTTCTTCTTCTTCATCATCACTTGAGCCATATTCAACCAATGACTCGGTCTTTTGTCTCTTACCCTGAGGTTCATGAGTGGGAGATGGAGGAGATGGATGTGCAGGTGATGGAGGTGGTGTTCGAGATGTGGATGCTTCATGTGATGGTTGGTGAGGTGTGGGAAGTGGAATTAACCCCTCATCTTGGACCATTTTGTATAATTCATCAAATTTGTCAAGGATCATTTGCATCCTTTTCAAGAGGTTGGGTTCATCTGCAAAAAACCCTATGAAACTTTTATTATTCTCCTTCTTATTCTCCCATTGCATCATAGTTATCCATTATTTCCTAGTTTGTATTACATCAACAAGATATACCAAATTTCTTATGACATCCTCCTCAAGGTAAAATTCATGAGATATGGCCCTCTTTGTCAGCAAGGTCCTTCTGATCATATTAATATGACCCTTTGGGTCACACAATCTCTTCTTTCCATACTTGAGGGGATAATTAACCCTCATGAACCTCTCCAATTCTTCCAACATGTCAGATCCAATGGCCAATTCCTCAAATACTAATAATTCAGGCAAAAATGTTCCCTTCCTCTAATTCCTCATCAAATCATGCTCCATTCAGAGCATCTGCCACATGAATTCTAGAAAACATACTCTTGCAGGTACAAATTTGGGAAAGATATGTGGTGCTTGATTACAACTGTATACTCTAATAATAGTGTATTGTGGCATAAAGAACCAATCAGCATAGTTATGAGTACAACCAAGGTCTGGCTTATACTATATAGGCCTCATTATATTCATCAATGATTCAGGTAACCTTGGTGTAGGGTAACCAAGGGCAACAATCAATCTAACAACAAAGTCATCTCAAAACACAACAAAATGACACTCTACACATCTTCTATCCCATATATAACACCAATTTTGTACATGGAGTCTTACTCCATTCTCTTGCGTACACAACTTCATCCTTCTAGTCCATTTCATTTCATTTTGTTATAAGATTAAATGACACAATAAAGAATATTTTCTAAAGGAAATGGGAGCCTTAGCTTCTCTAACTTGCAACAAACCCTCATGTATTTGCTCTTCAATTACAAATGCAAAATAAAATTCTACATTTGACTCAGGGTGTTGAATAATCATGGCCATCCTCATTAATCCCACTAACATACTTTCTTCTACATTTGCCCCCAATACTTGACACAATGCATGATAAGTGTTTTTGAAATACACCTAAAAATCTAAAACTAGGAAAGGTTCCATTTTTTAGGAAGGGATGGGGAGTATTTTGTTATTGTCACCCCTCTTCATATGTAGAGGGAGCTCATCACTTCTATATGTTCTCAACCTCTTTACTCTTGCTCCAATTTCACTAAATTTACCTCTGTTACAACTTGCTCATTTAGGTTAAAACACTTGATAATAGCCTCTTGAGACATCAACTAAGAACCCACCATTTGGAAGCCTGACAATTTTGGTTAGGGCATGGTAGCTATGGGAGATGGCTTTAATCAGCTCAATATCAATGAAAATATTTGGAACAATTAGCTTAGCTAAATCAAGGGTCCACGGGTTTGATGTCAGAACCTTATCATTCCTATTTCGATAGAAATACCAGTAGAGGTTCCAACCCAACTAAGGAACAATGGGGTCTCTACACCCTTTAGCTAAATCTCTAAAAATCTTCTTGGGTCCTTTGTCAATTGAACTGGGTAATAGAGAAAGCAATGGGGACTGCAAGGAGGGTTTATTGGTTTTGACTTCATCTTTTTTAACCCCTACTTCAGCTTTCTTTAGTGCCATTTCTATGAAATTCAGAGAGTTATGAGCAGAGCTTACTCAGTGATATGATTCGCTTCAAAGAATTCCTTTTTCTCTCACGCTTTGAGCTCGTCTGCACTTGGTCTCAACTGTTATGGATGGAAAAATCTCAACCTACTTCATGCTTCTCATCACCAAGATGCATTAACTCTCGACTCATAAATTCACACAATTCAAATCTTTGTATCGAGCTCAATTTCATATTTCGATGTTGACTGATGTGATTGGTAAGCTTTAAATGATCCAACGACTGATTTACCGTGCTACCTCATGTTACTTTTCACTCCCCTGTGGTACTGCAGTGTCTCCTTACACATACATTCAATATACCGCTCTATCGCGGGTCACCTTTTGCCTTCCTGCAGTACTATAGTATCTTTCTAGTACTCCTCCTTAGTATGTCGCTTTACCGGGGGTTGTGTTCTGACCCTCTATGGTATAGCGGTGCCTCCTTCTTTTATTGTCCTTTAGTGTACCACTCTACTGCGGGCTATGTCTTGACCCCTCGAGGTATAGTGGTAAAGGGTGACAGAGTATAGTGTTAGCTCCTTATACTGTCATACCGCGGGATTCTTTGTAATGGGTTGTGGTAGAGGTATGATATAAGGGCTATGTGGGGTGTCTAATATGGTAGTGGTATAGCGGTAAAGGGAAAAATTGACCTTATTGATGGAAAAAATGTGAGTTTTTATGCAAATGATAGTATGAATTTTGGATTTCAATTAAAATTTCCCTTAGAATTTTTATAAAAAATTTGGTTCCAACAATTCCATCATATTTCCTTTTGATTGAATCATTTGGTAAGAACGTATGCACTTATAAGACTTGTTATTCCTATGCAAGATATTCTAAGTACATGTGTGGTCGATGCTCTAACAATAAGGATTTCTCCCAATTAAAGTGATGACCATCTTGTTTGTATGATCCCAAACTTAAGCCATCATGAAAAAGATCCTAGTGGAATGAGATTCACTACTTAGGAAGGTATTCCTCAATATTTTGACCAATGGTGGCTTAATTCTAGTCTTGGTTGGTTAGGCCCACATAATTTAATAATACAATAAATCATTCTTTGAAGGTTGGAGCCTTTATACCGAGAATTGGAAATCTCATTGACAAAAGGGTTGGAGAAGGCCACAAATTTAGACTAAATTGGATTGATCTATAAATAGTAAAGGAAGATGTAGGAAATCACATTTACCTCTTATGCATGATAAAAGACAAAAAAATGGTAATACCATCAATACTATCCATCTCAAAAATTATTATATCTAAAGAGAAATAAAAATTAAAATATCAAAAAAAAAAAAAAACATATTCCAAAAGAACAACTTAGAGTCAATAATTTTGAACCTTTTTATAAGCCTCAAACTAGAAAAAGTAAAGAATGAAACCCCTAAAAATGGTCCACATACTAACCACACCCAATTTTATCACCTTCCATAATTAATTCAATAAATTTCAACCATTTATTTTGAATTAATTGATCATTACCACTCTTTCCTCTATAATCCACTCTTAATTACAACAACCAATAGTTTCGCGTATAATTATGTTAATCCCACATCCCCATCACAAAAATTAAATAAATCTATACTATTTATTTAATTCCTCCTTTTCACACATCAAGTCATTAATTTACTAAAAACGATTAACTAATAATAAATCTACTGCACATCTTGGCAATCTTAAGTCATGGTCAACTTGCTCAAGAAAAACCTCTCATGAAGTCCCTTTATATCCATTTATCCAAGAAGATATTGACCCCTCACATGTCTCCCAAAAATACTTTTAAACTTCCAAAAGAACCTTATGATCCCTCAATCTCCTATCCTTCCTAAGATGTTCTTGACCATTCAAACTTTAATCTCTTGAAATTTTTGAAGCACGCCACCAGTGACACACATGAAGGCTTCTCCTTCTCCCAATCCTCTTAATAAAGCTCATCTATTGATATCTTAAATCATTCTCAATCTATGATCAACCATTTATCCAATGTATAAATGAAACCTCATTTAATCCATTTTTAAGAGGATCGAGAAGTATAAAGTCATCATATTGATTATAGAACCCACATATCATATCTTGCTAATAAATAATTAATTCAAATCCGTGTGAAATCGGATAGGGAGGGGTTGGAGGAATCAATCACTGATTCCTGCTCTAGGCCTTTCCTTGTAAGACCTCCTTGGTGTTTTGCTTCACCAATCTAACCTATAGGTCCCTACTCATGACTAGGTGCCCCTGGTTTTTCTGACCAACCCCTCTTCTATCACAAACTCGAACCACCAAGTCCACCTTGGTTCATTGCCACAACTCTTCCTTAGCCTTTACACTATACTAAAGACTAATCTTTCCACAACACTCCACTTGTTCTTGCAAGGGTGGAGAAGTTTCCTAAAAGGCTTCAAACTGTCCTCCTAGGGTTTTGAGAGTTCACCCAAGGCTTCATCTTTCCATCGCTCTCATCAAACTTACACCTAGGGTTTGAAAGGCTAGTAGCCCTTGAGCCCTAATTAGGTCTCCCTCACCTAGAAAACTGGCTATAACTCATAAAATACAAAAGAACTTCCCAATATTTTTCCAAGGTTCTTGATTCATATGGACAAAACTCAAATATTTTTGAGGTCTTAGCCTTCCACTGTCCGTACAAAGCTTAAACATGAAATGGAGCAAAAACTAGGGTTTTAAGCCTTTCCTTGACAGTTTGCAAACTTCCAACTTGTTCACACATCAAATGGATAGATGGAGCCTTTTCCTTCATGTAGCAACAAGGTAACATACCACCCTAACTCCTCTAAGAAGAAAATCCTCAATGTCTTAGCACCCCTGCAAGATTTGTGACCTACACAACAAATTTTTCCTAGCCAGACCTGCATTGGCTTGCCTAGGGCATCATTTTGCTAGCGACTCTTGCAACCACACAACTCCTAATTTCTACCATATGTATAGGCATGGAGTCTAGGCACATTTCCCAAAATGTTGTACAATTTGTACGGTGGGAAGGTGCTCTAAACCTCAATTTTCTCAAAACTGCCTGTTTCAGGCCAGCAACAGGGTGAATTCCAAAATATTTACAAACGCTTGAAAAGGAATAAAATGACTAACTATTAACACACAAAGCTTGTAAAAACACTACTCTACATCCTACACAGGCCTAAATGCCTTGATCAATCCATTTTAGCACTGTTCTTGAGCAAAAACCAGAAAAAATGGCAAAACCACTGTTTTTCTTCAACTTCCAACAAAACAGTCCGTACAAATGAACATCCAACCTTACACAAAGGTCGAGGAAACCTTTAAATATGATTTTCAAACATTTATTCTTCAAATGGGCACCTTTTGGCTGCTCAAACTCAAAAAGAGCCTTATTTTGCAAAAATTGTCAACAATTGCAAAAATTGCCAAACTTCAACATTAGACTAAAACTTGCTATACCTCACCTATGGTCAACATGACCTTTATTTGAAAACATAGAAAAAATCTAAAATTCCATGAAGGAAAACATCTAAACCATCAATTCACTCTTGAGCTCCTGGTGTTTCCTAGGTGCTCCTACACCATTCTCCCCCTCTCAGGACAAACAACTAAGGAATTTTAGGAGAGATCAGAGACATATCAATGCCTTGCTTCTTAAAGTATGCTTCTTCTACCCAGGTAGCTTCAGATTCATGCTTGTTCTTCCATTTGACAAGATGCTCCATGTACACTTTGTGCCTTGTTGCCTTCTTCACTCTTAACTCCAATATCTTCTCTGCTTGTAGCTTGTCTGGAGTTGGTAGTGTCTTGTTGTTGACATCCTTGAATATCTCCTTGCTATTCTAATCTATGTCAGTGACTGTCCCCTTATACTTGACTAGATCAGCCACATTAAACACTGGAGATATGCCTAGGTCTGCTGGTAATTCCACCTTGTAAGCATTATTTCCATACTTGGCTAACACCTTGCATGGTCCCACTCTTTTCATCTGGATTTTGGTTGACATTCCCTTCTGCAATCTGGATTTGTTAAGGTGGACCATGACATAGTCCCTCATCAGAATTGTACATCCTTCCTTGACAAATCAACTTTCTCCTTCAACTTGTGGGTTGCTGTTGTGACTGTCTTCTTGACCTGCTCATGAATCTCATTCATGGTCTAAGTGAAGTCTTCTACATGTCCACTCCTGTTCTCCATAGATCCAAGGTCTCTGAGATCACAAATGCCTCTTGGGTGTGGCCCCATACACAACTTCAAAAGGGACTTTTCCCTCAGAGTTCTATTGACACTCACGCTGTAAGCATATCAACTGGGGAGATAAATCCATATCCATGTCCGCCCATACTCCTTGGTTATACACCTTAAAAGATTACCACACTCTATTAACCACTCAATCTCATCGGTCTCGAGGGATGGTGTGATCCAAAGATGTGTTGGTACCGGGAATCGCCTATAGAGTCTTCCAAAAATGACTCATGAACTTCACATCTCTATCTGAAACAATGCTCAAAGGTAGCCCATGGATCCTTACAACCTCCTTGAAGAAAAGGTGAGCTATGTAGCTAGCATCATGAGTAGTTTTGCAAGGAATGAAATGACTCATCTTGCTAAATTTGTCTACCACAACATAAACACTGTCAAAACCAGTCTTGGTATTAGGAAGGCCTACCACAAAATCCATGCTTACACACTCCCATGGTCTGTTTGGGATGGGCAGGGGTTGATATAAACCAGCATTACTAGCTCCTCCCTTAGCTTTCATGCACACAACACACTGTTCCACATACCTTCTAACATCTCGTGCCAACTTAGGCCAGTAATAGAACCTTTGTACTAGCTCTAAAGTCTTATTTATGCCAAAATTATCACTAAGACTACCATTATGCTTTTTCCCGGACCACGATTTTCCCTCATTGACCCTCTTGGAACACATAACCCATTCTTTAACAACCACTTGCAAGGTATACCCAAAATATTTGCTATGGAAATGGTTCTCAAAGTTAGAACATACCTTATAGGCCCCTCCTAAAAAAGTCTTCATCCCTTCCATATTGATCCTTGAAACTCTATGCCAATGCTCTTGAGCTATATTTCTTGCACTATCAACATTCTCTTGCTTAATGCATATGCCACCTTGTTCATTTGTCCCTTCTTATGCTTGATGGTAAAAGTAAAAGCTTGGATGTATTCCATCCATTTCAAATTCCTATTACTTAACTTCTCTTGAGTATTGATAAAACTAAGTGCCTGATTGTCAGTAAAAACCACAAACTCCTTGGGTAGAAGGTAATGCCTCCATTTCCTAAGTGACTGAACCAAAGCATAAATTTCCAAAATCATAGGTTGAATATTTCTTCTTTACTTCATTGAGCTTCTCACTAAAGAAGGCTATAGGACTACCCTCTTGACCAAGCACACCTCCTACTGCCACTCCACTTGCATCACATTTAATAGTGAACAACTTGTCAAAGCTAGGTAATAAGAGAATTGGTTGAGTTGCCACTCTTGTTTCAATTCTCAAACCCCTTTCTCAGCTTCTTGTGTCCACACAAACTTAGTTTTTATACCACCCTTGATTGTATCTAGGATTGGTGCACATATACCACTAAAGTTCCTTATAAATTTTCTATAAAATTGGGCCAATCCATGAAAACTCCTTACCTCTGTTGCTGTGGTTGGTGTAGGCCAGTTTAGGATCGCTTCCACCTTGCTTGGATCCATCTTTAATGAGCCTTTGGATACTACAAAACCCAAGTAGACAAGCTCTTGCTTGAAGAACTCACACTTCTCAAGATTGATTGCCAACTTCTCCTCTTGCAACCTTTTAAGAACCATCTCCACATGCTTCAAGTGTTCTTTTGTTGTCTTGCTAAAGATGAGTATGTCATCAAGATACACTACCACAAATATCCCTGTGAAATCCTTAAGCACTTCATTCATGAGTCTCATGAATGTGCTAGGGGAATTTGAGAGGCCAAATGGCATCACTTTCCACTCATATAACCCATCATTTGTCTTAAAAGTTGTCTTCCACTCATCACCATCCTTAATTTTGATCTGATGGTATCCACTCTTGAGATCCAACTTTGTGAAGAACTGAGCACCTCCAAGACAACCCATCAAGTCTTCAATTCTAGGAATAGGTTCCTATATCTTAATGGTGATCCTATTCATTGGGTTCTAGAATCAGTACAAAGTCTCCACTTACTCCTTTCTTGGTTGCTAAAACCAACGGGTAATTCCATTGCTTAGTTGATGCTCTTGAATCAACTCTGATCCAACAATTTTGTGAAATTGCCCAGCTACCCTGTGAGGTTCTACTTGGTGTAATTTTTGTATGCTGCTTTGTTAGGAAATGAGGTCTAAGTATGAAGTCAATTTGATGACTTATAGCTCTCTTTGGTGGTAAAGTTGCAGGTGTACCATCACTGACTATACTCTTGTACCTATCAAGCAACTTTTGGACTGCTTCCGGTAGGACTATCTTTTCAGCCTTATCTTCCTCTTTAGGTTGCAACACAACTGCATATCCTTCATTCCCTTGGTGTAGGTCCTTAAGGAACTCCTTACCACTGCTCAACATGATGTTAGTGCCCTTTCTACCTGTCCCTCTTCTTCTTTCCACAATGACTGTAGTTTGAAGGTCCTTCCATCCTTTTTGAATGAGATAGTATTCTCTTTCCCATCATAAATAGCACTTCTGTCATATTGCCATGGTCTGCCTAGTAGTAGATGGCATGCATCCATGGGTAATACATCACAAACCAACTTATCTTTATATCCTCCAATAGAAAATTCCACTGTTACTTGCTCATTAACTAAAACACTCTGCCCTTTGTTCAGCCATGTGACCTTGTAGGGGTTATTGTGGGGTACCTTCTCCAATTTCAGTTTTGTTATTGCCTCCCTTCCGAGATTATATATCTCTGTTGAACCTGAATCTACTATGACCTTGCACACTTTTCCAAGTATCTTGCACCTTACTCTAAATAGAGATCTCCTCTGTTTTGGTTCCTCTTTAACCGGTTGTCTGATCAAAACCCTGTTGAACATTAGATTCTCTCCTACCTTAGATTCAATATGACTGACCTCAGATGCCTTAGGACTCATGGTGTCCTCTTGTGCATAGGCCACTCTCTTTTCATTGCTTGATGAAGATGCTTTCTCTGGGAACCTATAAGCAAGATGGCCTATTTGATTACAATGATAACACTTCATGTTTGCAAAATAAGAAATACTCTTTTCTTGCTCCTCTCTCACTGCTAAATCCACCTCCGGGAAGATGTTTCACCTCCATGCTCTGAGTTTGATTCTCCTTGATTTCTTTGGTCAACGCCTTCTACCTTGGTAGCCACCATGCTGTCCTCTTTGATCTCTTTGATCAGCTTTGTCACTTCCTAGAAGTCTGATCTTGTTTCCTCATACTTCTTTCCTCAATCTTTATGGCCAACTGATAGCATTGGTGCACTGTCTTGGGACTTAGAAGAGCCATCTCTTCTTGGATATTCCACTTCAAACCATTAAGGTACCTAGCCACCTTGAGACTCTCATCCTCTGTCACGTTATATCTCATGCAAATTTTTTGAAACTCCTTAGTGTAAGTGTTTACATCTTGATCTTTCTACCTTAGACTTTGCCTCTTCTTGTGCAATTGAATCTCATAGTCATCTGGCATGTAGGCTTCCTTCACCTTAGCAACCATTCCTTTCCAAGTTGATATGGGTTGTTTGCCTTCTTTTTCCCTCTCTGTCTGAATGAACTTCCACCATGTCAAGGATGATCCTCTCAATCTTGACTTAGCAACCTTCACCTTTTGTGCTTCAGTGACTCCATCACACTCAAAATGATTCTCCATGCCTTCTATCCAATCCATGACTAGGTCTGCTTCCATCTTTCCACTAAAAAGTGGTATGCCTTCAAGTGCTTTTCCACTCAAGGCTTTCAATGCCTTCAAGAAAGGCTCCTCTTTCAAAACAAGTTCAAGTTCAAGGGTCTTATATTCCTCTGCAACCTCTTCTTCTTTTGGTATTCTTCCCTCAAACTGTGCACTCCTCACTGCTGCCTCAAGTTGGGCTATTCTTTCCCTCAACTGTTTATTGTCTTCTTCTTGCTCTTCAACCATCTTAGCCAGCTTATTGGTCACCATGGTGAAAGAATCACTAGACTCAACGTCTCTGACATATAAGTGCTTCCCAAATCTTTAACTTACCATACCAATCTGATAGGGAGAGGGGTTGGAGGAATCAATCATTGATTCCTACTCTAGGCCTTTCCTTGTAAGACCTCCTTGGTGCTTTGCTTCACCAATCTAACCTATAGGTCCCTACTCATGACTAGGTGCCCCTGGTTTGTCTGACCAACCCCTCTTCTATCGCAAACTCCAATCACCAAGTCCACCTTGGTTCATTGCCACAACTCTTCCTTAGCCTTTACACTATACTAAAGACTAATCTTTCCACAACGCTCCACTTGTTCTTGCAGGGGTGGAGAAGTGTCCTAAAAGGCTTCAAACTATCCTCCTAGGGTTTTGAGAGTTCACCCAAGGCTTCATCTTTCCATCGCTCTCATCAAACTTACACCTAGGGTTTGAAAGGCTAGTAGCCCTTGAGCCCCAATTAGGTCTCCCTCGCCTAGAAAACTGGCTATAACTCATAAACGCCAAAAGAACTTCCCACTCTTTTTCCAAGGTTCTTGATTCATATGGACAACACTCAAAGATTTTTGAGGTCTCAGCCTTCCACTGTCCGTACAAAGCTTAAACATGAAATGGAGCAAAAACTAGGGTTTTAAGCCTTTCCTTGACAGTTTGCAAACTTCCAACTTGTTCACACATCAAATGGATAGATGGAGCCTTTTCCTTCATGTAGCAACAAGGTAACATACCACCCTAACTCCTCTAAGAAGAAAATCCTCAATGTCTTAGCATCCCTGCAAGATTTGTGACCTGCACAACAAATTTTTCCTAGCCGGACCTGCACTGGCTCGCCTAGGGCATCATTTTGCTAGCAACTCCTGCAACCACACAACTCCTAATTTCTACCATATGTACAGGCATGGAGTCTAGGCACATTTCCCAAAAGGCCATACAATTTGTACGGTGGGAAGGTGCTCTAAACCTCCATTTTCTCAAAACTGCCTGTTTCAGGCCAGCAACAGGGTGAATTCCAAAATATTTACAAACAATGCTTGAAAAGGAACAAACTGACTATCTATTAACACAAAAAGCTTTGTAAAAACACTACTCTACATCCTACACAGGCCTAAATGCCTTGATCAATCCATTTTAGCATTGTTCTTGAGCAAAAACTAGAAAAAAAATGGCAAAAACTCTGATTTTCTTCAACTTCCAACAAAACAGTCCGTACACATGAACTTTCAACCCTACACAAAGGTCGAGGCAACCTTTAAATATGCTTCTCAAACAGTTATTCTTCAAATGGGCACCTTTTGGCCGCTCAAACTCAAAAAGAGCCTTATTTTGCAAAAAATGTCAACAATTGCAAAAATTGCCAAACTTCAACATTAGACTAAAACTTGCTATTCCTCACCTATGGTCAACATGACCCTTATTTGAAAACATAGAAAACATCTAAAATTCCATTAAGGCAAACATCTAAACCATCAATTCACTCTTGAGCTCCTGGTGTT
>VDFB02305339.1:0-20116 GCA_007258455.2 Sequoia sempervirens | reverse complement strand
AGTCAATATGTGCTCATTAGGAAATTCTAGGATCAATGGATGAGTGTTGATTTATCATGCTTTGACTAGCTAATTATTTAAAATATAGTTTTTAATTGCTTTATAATCCACATACGTGATGCCAAAATTTTTAAACACCATGAATTGTTTAGCCATACATCTTGTTAGGAAGTCCTCTCTATAAGATACTTGAGTGTATTGATTTGGTAAATAAGTTGAATGTGGTGGTTAAGCATGTAATGTTAGAGATTTTGTGAGGTGAAGACAATGTCCAAACATGATTTTTCATAGTTATGTGGTGGAGTTCATATATGACCAACATTTTATTGATATATTAAAGACTACTCATTTATGGCCCTATTCATCATGATGTGGTAGAAGTGATCCCAAGGTGACTAGTGTAGTGGAAATGTAAAAAAATGATTGTACTTGTTCTCCATGGGTTCCACAAATAGAGGTGACATAGAAAGGTATTCTTTGATTTGACCAAAGGCCTTCTAACAAGATTCATCCCAATGAAAGCTAGTACTTTTCTTGAGGGGATACAATTGATAACATTTATTGGCTAGTTATGCAATGAACCTATGGATAGCCTAAATATTTCCTTGGAGGCTATGGAGTTCTTAATATTTCTCGGTGGAGATATTCAATGATCATTACAACTTTAGTGGAATCCATCCCTATGTTATTCCTAGAGACAATGAAGCCCCATATCTTACCTAATGTGGCCCCAAAGACTCATTTCTTTGAGTTGAGGTATACCTTGTATTCTTGTATCCATCAAAAGATTTTGCAGAGGAGATGTAGGTGTTCATCCCTTCATTTTTATTTACTCAAGATGACATCTACATAATTTTACATGAAATCTTCATGGAATATTACTATCATAACTCTTTGATAGGTATCACCAACATTTTTCAACCCAAATAACATGAACTAATAGTAAAACGCGCCCCAAGGAGTACTAAAAATTATTTTATGCTAATCTTCAAAAGCAATCTATATCTAGTTGTAACCAAAAAAGACATTCATGGCTATCAAAAGACACCATTGATTGGACTTTTTGTGACTAAATTTGAGGAGTTTATCATGGTTATTAAATTAAGCTATGATAGTTATAAACTCTATGATAAATAAGTTACTGATCAAAGCCTCCCTAAAGGGTATGGTCTCATCATTTGTATAACTTAATATACCAAGTAAACGCAAAATAAAAAGAAAAGACGTACATTATTATGGTTTAATTTTTTTTTATCTTTTTTCAAATTAGGTTATGATAGTAAAATCTATGATAAATAACTTGATCAAAGCCTCCCTAAAGGGCATGACCTCATCAATTGTTCCATAATTATAAAAAATATCATCAACAACAATAATGAATGTACCAAATTTGACACAATGATATCTTGCTCCTATAAAGTTAGACTCGTATAATCCATATGTATAACAAAAATAGTATTCCACGTCAATTCCTAAAGAAACTTAGTTTCTTCACAATCACCTCATCCCACCATCTAAACATTTGTATCACTACAAATATATAACAATTTAAAGGATAAACAACCATAATTTTTCAATGAATGTAAACTTGACTCACTAGTTTGAGGCTAAATTGATGAGAATGTATGTCATGAATGATAGATTGAATGCTTTTATTGCACTTTTGATTCTATTCCTTTTCAATCTTCTAAAAAATATTGTTGAATTTTTTATTAGAGGTAAAATACGGGTTTTGATGGGGCTCGGAACCCAATACAAAGAAAGGAAGGTTGTAGATAAAATACATCATCAACCAACAGCAGCCCCACAACAACCTCTAAAGATAAACATGACTACAAAAGCTACATCTTACAAACAAGCAAGGGCCTGAGACCCTTAAACAACCTGGTTTTAACTGGGACCAAAAACCCAATTAGATACACAGAGAACCCACCTGCATCTTCCAGGCATCAACAAACCTGCCGCTCATGGGAGACCCCACTGAGCCAAAGAAGATATTATGCACATAAACACCTGAAACATTCAGGAAACCATGCAACAAAGTTGCATCAACCAAGTTTTGACTGTAATAGCCACCCTCTAAAAATGTATTACCAAAGTAACATGTACCAGAGCTAACCATCCGCATTTAATCGGCAAAATAAGGCCCTCCAACAAAGAACAAGATATTAATGGTAAAGGACACCATTAAACCCAACCCCATAATAAAAAAACACTCAACACACGAAAGGAGAAACACCCCTCAAACTCCCACCACAAACAACCCAAACCACCAAGATAAAGAGCCCCCAAGTAGGAGAGCATGTGAAACCAAAACCAAAGCACATCTCTAACCTCAGCCCACCCCATGAGGGCCAAACCAAAGTCTCATTAGGAAACTACCACTGTGAGAAACTGCAAGAGACTCCAGCCACCACACCAAATTCACCATGAGAAACGCATCTCTAACCATCGTGAGCTGTCTCTCTCAGTCTCCAAAAGCAAAGACATAAAAACAGAAACAAACAAGTTAAAAGTTTCCTACATCAGTATATGAATACCCATCCTTTGGTTGAGCATGCAGGAGCTTCAAGAGAGAGACCACAACCAAATAAGCACAAAAATCTAGAGGAGCGACAAGGAAAATCACTCGAATCCACTAGCTCAAAACACCGCCCAACTTCCAAGTTAGACCCAAAAATTGAGAGCTCCTCCAAGGGAGAGCCCAGTGCCAAGAGTAAACAATAACCCCCTTTGAGAAAGATAGCCAAGACAACTACAAAGGTTACCCAAAAGCTCTGAAAGAGAGCCCAAATAGAACACGAGAGGCTAAAGAAACCCCACTTTTAGTAGACGCCACCGAAACTCCATATGCAAAAACACTTTCCTTAGCAGCAGAGAGGCCCCACAATGGGTACCCAAAAGCTCTAAAAGAGAGCCCAAGAAACAAAAACAGACTCCAAGAGCCCTGTAACACAAGCATGTGCCACACCTCCAACGGATCCAAAACAACCCGATAGGCCAAGCAAACCCTTCTTTTGGCAGGTACCACTGAAACAAAGCCAACATAAACCACAAAGCTCCCTAGCAAGCACCACACTACAAGAATCTAGTCCTCAACCAACACATGTGGAGCCAACGAGCATAGAATGCTACAAGCGCATGCATCTTCCCACCCACACCCAAAAAATCTCTACAGACAAGCAAACCAAGAATCTCAGAAGAGAGAAAGGGCTTCTACCAGCCAAGAGAAGATCCTCCCCTTCCCAGCTCAACACTGAAAAGCATAATAGATAAAGCTACAACTGAGAGCTCTGGCTGACGTAGGATAGAGCAGGGGAGATCCCAAAGAAAAACACAAAAAAACTCAAGAGCTTGGTCTCCCAAGCCCAGAAACCAACCACCACACCTAAAAGAGACTGTGAGGACCTCAAGAGGGACTAAAGCCGCGATCATCATCATCATCATCTCGCTTCCCTCACCCTCATTGTCAGATTTCAAACTACATGAGCAGCCCTCTCTCAGCCTATGCCTCATTCAATTCGGGCTTAAGCATTTAATGAAAAAATGTATGTTATAATAGAAAATATTGTCGAAAGTTAATTCTTACACAAAATTAATTATAAATTTGATATTAACTATATCACAAAGAAATTAGATATAGTTGTATTACTTGACCAATTGTTTGAGTTTATTTTTCTAGTGAGACTATAAGATATTGAAATCCACTATTGTTAGTTCTAAAATGTTTTTGCTCCATTCAATTGGCACCCTAGAAAAGAAAGAATTATCAAAACAATTAAGATTTGATGCTTTAATTGAATTGTCTTTCTATTTCAAAAAAGGTCATTAGGGCTTACTTATATCTATTCCCTCCAACAACATCCAAGAATTTGTGTCTTATCTAAATATTTGGATAGAGTTGCATGCCTCCCATCTAGCTACTCTACATCTCCATGGGTATCTCATAACATATTCCACCTATAAGAAATAGAGAGTTATGATATCATTTGGTTGTTAACACACAATATGAACTTGAATAAAAATATAATAATAAAAGGAGATTTTGTATGCTTGCCTCTATTATTGAATTTGGGTTTTGTCTTCTAATTCATTACTCTTTTCGAGTGCTTGTATTAGATATCTAGAGGTTAGATACAAACCCAACATGGTTCTTATTTTTCTTTCAGATTATTTTGTAGGGAAAATGAACTACCTTTTTAATCCTTAAAGTTGTGAAATACATTATTTTAAGAAATAAATCTAGAAACAAAAATCTCTATGTCCATATTTTCCCATTGCTAGACTTGAAAAATAATATGAAGACTTTAATAGAGAATTATCACATATTTGAAGACATAGGATATCCATTCACATGAAGAATTTGAAATCCCAATACAGTAGTGTTGAGATCAATAGCGTCATTTTCTCTCCCCAAAAATATATCTTTTTCACTCCAATATCTTATGTTGTTGCAAGCATAACCTATATTTAATTATCAAACATAATATAATAGTGTAGGAGGAGAAGGAGATATAATAAGGAAAAAGGGGTATAGACATACTTGTATATATAATTCAAAATTACTTTTATTTCTTCTTCAAAATGGTTATCGATTCCAATCCCATGTCAGATATAATACTCTTACATTTTTAATGTATTTAAAGAGGCTTATATACTCTATGGTAACCATGACCCACGATCCCTAATGATTGTAACAATGTTACCTAGCAATGAGATAAAAGTAAAGTATTAATTGACCAATTTGACTACTAAATCTAACAATTATTCCAACATTTTAGAAGATTCTAGATAGTTAAAAAAAAAAAATCCAACAAAAACCAGAGTATCTACTCATATCCATTGAAATAACACACCCTTTTTATTATATTTTTTAGGGCTTAGATTTATTAGTCATAATATTAGGGCCTAAAAATTTGATAATCAACCTTGGCTATTAAGAAATTTGTTTGTGAATTTTATTCATTTAAAGTTTCCTTTCAAATACCATAGATAAATTTCATGATATTTGATCCCATTAGTGTCTCATAAATACTTAAGGAAATTTATCACCCCTTTCTTTCCTCATCAAAAATTACATTTTAAAAGAAACACACATAATATATCATTATTCCACTTTCATGATATCCATACTCACTTGGTCTAAACTTTAGTGATGAGCCCTTACATATTCTTGGTTGCATGGGGTTGACGTGTCTCTATCAAAAATAAAAGTAAAAATTTCCATAGATAAAGCATGTAAGTTGAAATATATTGCTCTCATTCATCAAACCAAAAGAAAAATCAAATAAAATAAGTCCATCAAAAAATAATATTCACTCTACTTGATTGATATTTCCCGCTCCTTTTCCCTTTCTACCAATTTTTTTCCTATAGGCCACTCTAGGTTTAAACTCTTGATCTAGAGTGTCTTCTATCCCGATCTACTAGTCTACATGGCACAAGATTGGATCACTACTTTGGAATGTCCCTTCATTCCTCCATTTATCTAATTCCATATATACTTATTTTTTCCATCACTCTCAAAATCCCAAACTAAATAATGACTAATTTCTTGAAATATTCATGTTAAGGCATGCACTCCATTTCCTTCCACAACACTATTATACTCACTATATTGAGTATATTCCTTTGAACTCGTCTGATCTTTCCTTTTATTTCCCAATTACATTATATTGTGCACATTGAATATGGTTGAAACAAGGTTCCTTATTTTCTTGGTGCAAAAACTTAGGACTACATTGTGAAACCACTTATATAGTGTGGTGTTACCATATAAGTTTACCTAGTGAACCACTATTCAAATCCAATACTCCTATTACATTGATAAACTTAAGATGTGCCTATTTAAAATTTTGAAATGTATATGTAATTATTTTTTATGTTTCTTTTAATTATAAATGTAGATGGTTCACATTATATTTCAATGGACCAAATACTTGAGTATGAATTTTTATTAGAATATTTCCTACAAAATATTTAACCCCCACTAGAAACACCCCACTTGAAGCAAAAGTAGGTGCACCAATTACTATAGATGATCTATGCTTAGTATTTAGACCTCTTGCAACTTTTCTAATCCATATGGATTATGAACAAATAAATGACTATACATATCCATTAGTTGTTTAGGATTTTACATACTAGCCAATTAGCCAACTCATATGTAAAATATTTAGTGTTTACAAGAGCATCATGATCATAATATACCGTGGAATGATGATTTGCACAAAGCTAACAAAAGACAACACAAACAAGGTTACTCATTCAAATTAGCACAAACATCATTCCCTATGAGATTCTTGATCATACTAAATGATGAAAACATAAAACAAAAGCACAAAAGAAAGCAAATGAAAGCATGTAAACACACAAAATAGATCAAACCTCCATCCCATAGGGGGACTAGTGTCACTTTGATGTGGAAAGTGGCCCTTTCCCAATCCCTTTGATAAGCTTCAAGATCCTTGATGAATTTGGAGTAGAGTAACAATGCCTAAGATTGTGGATGAAAGTGGATTTGATAAATGCCAATTTCCCTCAAAGATAGTGATAGCAATTGGATGATTGATGGATGAAATTGGTGAAGGTGGGCCTAAAACGAGATTCAATAGCATTGTGGCACTTGTCACAAGGCTAATGAAAGCCATGGAGATGTGTGTGGAGCACATTTTGAAAGATGTGAAGAATTTAAGGCATGTAGGTGGATTTGCAAGAGGATGTAAGGGAATTGAATGAATATGGTTGAGATGTAAAAGGGACAAGATGGCATGTAAGAGGCCATTTAAGGAAAAGGTGGCTCTTGTAAGAGCATTTAAGACCTTTGTAAGAGGCTTTAAAATCCTTTTGGAGGGAAATTTATGAATGGGTGGTTGGGAGGAATATTCCAAAGAATATGCCCTTGTGAGGAAAATAGGGTATTTAGTTAATTAGAAGAAATTGTTTTCATGTGCAACTTGGTTAGTTGACCATGGGTTTACTAAACCAAGGTGAAGTCAAAAGCTAGAGGATTTGCTAATGAGGATTTGCAAGTAGCTTAGGGTTAATTAATTCAATATTAATTATCTTGGATGGGTTAGGGGTTTATGACATTTGTTTTAAATAATTTGATTTATTTAATCAAATGAGAGGACTTTAGGGGTTTTAATTAAATAGTTTTATTTAATTAATTAAATGGGATGAACATTAGTAAACATAGGATGAATTAATTCGATAAAGTTAATTATTTGATTAATAGTATAAATTGATGAATTTAACTAAATAATATGAATTATTTAATTAAAATGGTTAGTGCAAGTATGTGATTTAGGAAGAAATGATGTTAGTAATCAAGTTCATATGCATACTACCGATCAGGACTATTTTAAGTGTCTACATATACATTATTATTGTTATGGGCATTAGAATAGAATTAAATTTTATTGGACTAGATTGAATGTCAAGGATTAGATAAGAACTCCTTCATAATGGAAGATTATGATCCCAAGTAGCTCATGCCACAAATAAATGATATGAAAATAAAGCTCAAAAATCACAAATTTCACATTAAAAAGCTAGATCTATCAATGAAATATCAAATCTAAAAATTCAAACCCTAATGTGATAGCTTAAATTTAGGAATGGTAGGTTAAAATATATTCAAAACAAAGATAAAAACCCTATTTTAAATATATAACAATATGTAAAAGTAATCATTCATCCAAAATAAATTAAGGAGTTTTATGAAATAAAATACAAATGTAAAAAAAAAAAAGTACAAATCTAAAGACGATTATTGTATAAATGCACCTCTTAGGAGGAATATTGTTTCAATGTGAAGAACCATTGGGTTCACAAAAATTATGAAGGAAAATTAACTCTTCCCTATGGGTTAACCTAAGCTTTCAATTAAGCAATTACAATAAAAAGCAATAAATCAACCTATATTAAATAAGTCTAGCTAGGACTAATAATGTTATATTTTATAATAGATAAATAAGGAACATAAATATGGAGGGAAAATGGGATCTATGATCAATAAGTATGTGCTAACAACAAAAATTATGTGTAATTATACTAGTGTACTTAGAAAAAATGACGCCTTTTGTTAAATCAATGTCTTAGATTCTACATTGATCTTGACTCATCAAGGTTTTAGGTTAGAATTATTAGTTAACAATGAATCTCACTACACTGGGTTTATTGGATATAGAACTAAAACTATGATTATCCTAAGTAATATCATCAATGTTGCTAAAAATAAAAGAATCATCTACTTTTACTTGAATCTAAAAATATTGGTGACATTACTTTGTAATCAAGAAATTATTTAGTTTATTTTATTGTATATTCTCAACAAAATCAAAACAAGAAATGGAAAAAAAAAAATTCAAAATATATCCATTGGGTGGTGGATTTGAAATTATTCCTTCTATGTCATCATGTGAATCACTATGCACTATAGAAAAAGGATTGCATAGACTAACATTATTAGTCTCATGAAAGAACTTAACATATTGATTAGCTTGGTTGCAAAATAAATTCATTCCAAATTAGTGAGAAATGTCTAACATGAGGGATTCATTTGTTTTGATGATAAGCATAGGAATTGATATCTTAACTTCCCTATCATCATCCAATCCAATCACACATGATGAAGCATCAAGGATTTCACACATATCTATAGTTTAAGAGAACCTTAAGATTACATGTCATGAGGGAATATAGGGATGAAATAACACAATCTTCACCTAGAATACCTATCCCATTCATTCAATTAATATCAATAGGTTGTAAGGAGACTAAAACCTTCTCATTCTTGTCATCTTCTAATTTAAAATCTATTACACATGATGGTTCACTAGAAAAATCATATAGCTTAGGGGAGGTCATGGCCAAATTATATACATTAGATACTTAAAAAGGGGAAGAAGTGCTAGTGAACTTATGAACTATAGATGCACGTAGTGAATATACAAGCTAACCAAAAATATATGACTCAAATTAAATTTTGATAAACTAGAGGAGTCAAAAAATTGAAACAAGACCTATGTTTAAAATAAAATTCATGAGGGAACATGCACACTTACATCATTAAGGCATAAGATGTTGAACAAGAGAAATTTCCTCTTTAAAAGAATCTTCTATTTTTTTCACTTTGGGAGTCATTGTAACGAACATTATAGTCAGACGCTTGAGAATTTAGAAAAAGATAAAAAGTAGTGACATTAAGAGTCACAAATGAGAAAACAAGATTATTTAATATTTTAAAATCTAAAAGTATAATTATAAATAACCACATTTTTTTGGTGCATGAAAATTACTCAAAATCCACTTACAAATGAATGAATCTAATAAATTGATATAAAAGAATGTCTTTTAGCTCTTCCCATGAATGAATTTAGTTAGGAGAAAATATTTAATACCAAGACAATGATTCATCAAATAGTGAATAAAAAAACAAATCATATGCAACACCATCACACATTATGCCGAAACTACTTAAATGATCTTATAAAATCCTAATGTATTTCTTAGAAGTAGCCTCTCAATATCCCTAGGAGCATCATTGATATCATTAGGGATGTCAAGAGGACTACACCCAAGATAGGAAAATCCCATCATAACCAATAAAAGAGAATATATATATTATATTTATATAGAAACATCATACTATGCCCTACTTCTAACACCACAAATGTTGACCAACAAAACTACACATGTTGATCTCAAGAAAAGAGAACCAACTCCTATCTTGAAAGGAAACGAAAAACCTACCCAAAGTCTTAGGCTTAAAATGTTAGATCTGTGCAAGGTGTTGGATCTAAAAAAATTAGCTTGTCAAAACCCTAAAAATAAGCTCAACTCCTAAGGTTAGGGAAGATCAAATTAGGACATTGAGCTAGCACTTATGATCAAGCAAGTATAGTTAAGTCCTAATTCAGAAGGAAGAGTAACTCCATCTTTAGGCTCTACTAGTCAAAAGGGGTGTTCCTAAGGTTAGTGTTTTACATGCAATATCCTTGAGTATACAACATACCCTATGCACCAAAGAATTCCAAATTTTGTCACTAATTTTTATTGTGATAGTTGATAACTATCAAGAACAGTAACCTCTTATAAGCAAATAACACTTCATACATGAGACTAAATATATTCCACTTTTTTCTCCAAAATATTTATTCAATGATCTATGTTACCCTTCATGCATGACTATAACAAATGACCATAAAACACACCTCACAAAGAATAACACTTGAATAGCCCTCTTAAGATTGTAATATATTTAAATAATTGAGATATGTAGAATGGGGAAGAACCACTAACACTAAAGGATTAAAAAATATGATGGATTTTTAATAGAGTTCAGACTAGCAAAGGAAAGAAAACTTGCATAACACTACAATACATCTAGATGTGCATTCATGTACAAACTACAAAGAAAAGAAGACTTACGTATAAAAACATGCTTACATATCCACTATAACTATAAAGAGCTCACATATGTTGAATAAAAAGGTTGTTCAAAGGAATCATAGAAACACTTTATATCCTTATTCATAGAAACACATAGTAAACATACCGACAAATGTATGAGAAACATAACACTTTTCAATTTCCTAGGAACTTCTAGTTAACAATGAATATACTTATTAGTACACATAATAAGTGTAAATAACAAAATATCCTACAAACTATTCAAACATATTCTTGTCTTTAAAAAACTCTAAACTTTCATTAGTTAAATACTTAACACATTCTACAACATCTATATGTAGGAAATCAACTCAAAAGAACAGCCGTATTACAATCATGAAATTTTTAATAATGGTAGAACAAGTTTGATAAATTCAATACAATCTAAAAAAATGGTGCACTTCATTTTGCAGTGAGTAATATCTATGTATGTTATCATGGTATCAGAACTATCAAATGCAAAATATTTATTAATAATATTAAAATTATATACATTTTATATCACTTTTTAGATAACTAAAAAATTATATCACTTTTTATATAATTAAAAAATTGATTATAACAAAATTATTATGGATTGTAGTTTAATGAACATTCACATCAAAATAATTTTAGGTTACGTTATACCCACAGGCTGCTCTCCACTCATCTCTCAGAGGTCAACTGAATTAATTAAAAATGAAGAGAAGGCCTGGTTTCAAGTAGTATGGAGGAATGATTACATGGTACTACAAATGTTAGTCAACCTGCCTAAATATATATTTTATTTCTTAGCAAACCAAAACTCCATGGAGCCATGTCTGCAACAATGCTCATAAATTGCCTTGTTATTATGCTTGTGGGTTCACTAATTCCTCTGCTTGCAGCCCACGGAGGAGGCATTGGATCACCCAATGATCAGAATGCTCATGCCAACCCCAACTTAAGATCAAAATCCTTGATCGTGGTTAAAATATACTGTCTCATCATAGTTTTCACTGCTACCTCACTAGAGGGATATCTCCCCATTTCTTCAAGTGGAATTAGATTATTGTTTTGCTGGGTACTCAATTTGCAGGCGGGGTATTCTTGGGGACCGCTTGTTGAAAGATTCTGCAAAAATGTTTACAGACTTGATGGAGAAAGAGTATCCCTTGGCATTCACGCTCAGCACTTACTATGCTGTGAAACTTGGCTGTCATTTGGGTCTACGCCAAACAAGGAAAGGGGCAAAAAAGTATCCGTGTGCAGAAGCCCGTTGCTTTGCAAACAATAGGTAAACGTTTAAGAAAAAAATTCTCATCATCCATCTATCAAATCTACAATCCATTTTGTAATCATCGCTGCCCTGAGAAAACATATAATATATTTGCATCTTGTAATTACCAAATGGTCAAGGACTATCTCCTGCACAAAATAGAGAAACAACATTCACCTCTTAGGTTAGTTGAACATGAAATTCCTGAAAGTAAAAGAAAAATTAAAACACGTAGTCTTGATATTTAACTGAATAAGTCTTGTACTGTACGAGAGAATCGACATACCCCTTCTCCAGTTTATGCTCTGCTTTGATAGAAAAAGAGCTGTCATCAATGGACATCTTGACATCCTCCTTCCACAATCCAGGAAAATCAAACTATTAAAGCGATGAATGAGATGTAAGCCTTATCCAGCTGACTCTCCCCAGCTGTTTAGCAGTAGCATTGATCAAGATTACACTTCTAGAAGTTTTTCCAAAAGTTCGCAATGAGTTAAGTGGAGTCAAAGTATGGAGTATTTTGAAAAATACATATGAAAATTCAAGTGATGTATGGATTCTAACTCTCACCACAGAATTGAACATGAAATTATCAAATACACCATTAAAGGAAAACAAAAATTAACTTGCTTCTCTTAGAAAAGATATAAATGATAAAGATTTTGTGCAAATAATTTTACAAAGTCTTCCAAGATCCTATCAATCATTTATAAGAGGGCTAGATATTGCTAATAAATTAAAAAATATCAAATATGAAGAGTTATGTGCTAAGTTAGTGCAAGAAGAAAAGTGTCAAACCAAAGTTGAACATGAGTACTATAAACACAATTTTGGAGAGTATAATTTTTTTTTTAAATAATCTTATGTATTCAATTCACATTCGAAAAGTATACAAATACATATAGTCATGAACATAATGAAATGATGAAAAAGTGGTATGGTGCTATCATATGGTTTTAGAACATAGAGCACACCCACTTTTCAATTTCATTCAAGGATAACCCTAGAGATCTCAATGCAAAGGAGAAGGAGATCTTGCAATAGGGTTGTCCTAGGGGCTGATTATAAAATAATAAAGGGGTTCACCACCAAGTTAGAACTTGGAAAGATAAATGCAATGCAAGTTGAAATGTAATATGAGATGCAAAATTGTAATTCAATGAAAAGCTTTACTAAATGACCTATAAATGCAAATGAAACAAAACGAAAAACTACATAATAGAAGATATGCACCTAGAAATTTGGAGATGGCTGAGTGGAGCTCTGAAATACTGGAAAATATGACTTTTTGACCTATTGGGACTCATTCGCCAATCTGGGTGAATCGGTGCCAAATCTGGATTTCTACACAAGAACCAATTTAAGGAAAAAGGGTATCTAAATCTACAAATAGTTTTGAAAAATGCCTATAGTGGGACTCATTCACCACTCTTGGTGAATCAGTCTCATTCTGCTTTTTCAAGAATTTAAGGTTCATATCTAGACTTCAATCTCTGCCCTTCCCTTCCAAACTAATTTTTGGCTCCAAATATGAGAAAATACCTACAAAACAAAATATAGACTTGATTTTCTCATGGGGGGTTTGCCTCGGTCAAACCCCTAGTTTGGTAATTAAACCTTGATGGAAATAATGAAACTTGAATGTAAATGTGAACATAAACCCTAGCCTAAAGTGTGTCTAAGACTAGGAAATTTGGAACACAATGCAACCCTACTCTAATGTGTAAGAATATGATGCATGAATGGAAACAATGAAGATGAATGACTCACTTTGAGAGACCTCTAATCACCCAAATGAGCCCTAATGATGCTTGTACCTTCCTTAGGGTGAAAGTAGAGTGATAATGACGGGACAACCACTAGAAAAACAAGTCCTTAGGCTTGGCTCTCGATGGCTAGCTGTATCCTCCCCAACCTAGAATCCATCATGATTCAATTATAGACAACCAAGGATCAACCCTTGACAATGCTAGATCTTGAATGAAAGTGAGCTTGAAGACCTGCAAAAACACTTTAATGCTACTCCAAGACTTCAACTTTGCTTGCTTTTTGAACTTGAATGCTCTTGTGAAAGAATGCTTGAAGATTCTTGATGCTTGTCTCTTGAATTTGCTCTTGGAAATGCTTTCTTAGATCAAAAAAATGACTTAGAAACTTGCTTATATAGGCATTAACACCTAATTTACTATTATTTAGATCTCAAAGGCGAACCTCAACCAAAAATTTGAATTAAAAAGGTGATTTTCTCGCTCAAAACTTAAAAGGACCCGAAATGGGAATCATTCACCCAAGGTATAATGGATCTCACCCCACGGGACTTATTTTCCATAGGTGGAAAATGAGTCCCACCCTAGATTTTTGGGGTGGTTTTTTGGAATTTTTGATGTTTTTGATGATTTTGTTAGGTTTTTAGCCGAATAAGCCTCAAGATCTGAAATAATGGCATTAGGCCCATTAATGATGACTTTGCTGCAGAAGTTAATGCAAATATACTAAAATGTGGGTCCAGATTAAATGAGAAATTTCCATATCTCCAAGAAGGGTGTCAATTTTTGTCATTACACATAAATAGTGGTTTCAAATGCAACATGTAAAAAAAAGGTAACCCTAAATTTCAAACATTTGTTATAATTAGAAAACCAAGAAGAAAATGTAGTCGCATACAAAGTAAAAATCAAACCATCGATATACATAGTTTTATGAATAAAGGGGACTTTAATGAATTAATAAAAAATGCATAAATAAAGACATAGTTTCCTAAATTTATAAAGGGGTTTTTTAAGAATTAACTTGTCAAAAAAGGAGACCCTCATTATAGAACATTCAAATAAACACTTAATGATTATCTTTTAAACAAACATTTCATGAATAAAATTTCAAAAGGGTGTACCATCTTGAAGATTCCTCGATATTTGAGGAATGTGCAGAGGATGTCTTTCGATGCTCTATAGTATGCAGAGGATATTAACAAACAATATTAAGTGAGATTGAAGTTGGTTACTTTCCCTCTTATAAAATCATTCAAATATGATAATTAAATGCATTGATTTTGGTTGTTGTGTTTCAAATTTGAATTTGTTTAGGGATGATTCAATCATTTGAATTTGTAGTTGCTATTTATTTATGATTTGTATGTTGAAATGATTGAATTAAGGGAGCCTTACATTGTTTATTGTTTGTGCAGTACCTATACTGAATTACATGTGAGAGGAAGGTTGGGAGATTGCATTTGATAGCCCATAAAGTTTATAGGAGCTTCTCATTATAAAAGTGGGCTTTAGGGGCAACTTGTCTTATAATGCAAATGCAATTGTATGTGTAAATAATTATATACATTGGTCAACTACATGTATGTGTAATTAATTGCATACATTGATCAACTACAAATTCACATGTGAACATGTATTTTTTTTTTATATTGAAAGAAGCAATAATTTACAAAACAACAAGATACAAAAAAAACTGTTGCAGCCAAGGAAACTACAGCAAAGAGAGGACACACAAGAAATTTACAGAACACCAATAAGAGAACCGATTAGCAATACAAAAGATTCTTGACACTTAGAGCGAGAAGCTCACTACCAAACATGATAAACACATACAACCCTCAAAATTATACACACATTTAATACAAATCTGCAGTTAACATAAATAACCTGTGAGCTCGAATAACCTTCTTCAGGAATTATAAATTTTTCTCCAGCATATATAGTGATTAAAATGCAAAAAAATTATTGAAAATAAGATCAATATGGAGTGAACCACTATTGCAACATGAATGATAAGTGGGTCCCTTCCCCTAGCTTTGATCAAAACAAAAATAAAAAATGTCTCGCTTAAAAGATATTTTGATACCGAAACTTCATACCACTATTATGTTATGACAGTAGTTACCAGGAAGTAGCTGTCTCTTATATGCGACAAAATAGCGTTCAATGCCCGTAGCATGCAGGACTTTCTCTGAAACATTCAATGACATTCCTTTTGCAATTTCTCTTCTGTTTCTCGGAAGGATTCAATGCACTAGCGAAGAAGAAAATTACTATATAAGTAGAACTAATGGTCACTCTTACCAGTGACTCAAGATGGCTAACACTTGGAGTATGTCGATGCAAGGGTTCACACTCTCCAATCCTACTCCTCAGAGAAATTTAAGTTTCATTCAACCAGGCTTTTCTCATGTTTCAAGGGGAGCTCCTCATAAGCTCTCTCAGACCCCAGGGGTCAAGGAAGTCTTTAGAAAAGGTTACTTTTTAATCAATTCATGAATATATATTTCTCTTTATATATCATTCTTCCTTGTTCTTTTAAATGACACAGTTTCCGATTTGGGTGTATGCTCTCAGGAGTTGAGCCAAATATGGCTGAGAAAACGACCAGTATCTTCACAAGGAAACCAAAGCCTGCCTCTGGAGGAATAATTCAAATGTTTTCTACTGTTAGTATTACATTCTACATAAAAATGAACAACTACTAGAGATTACTATATTGTTTGTCGAGTTTTGAACCTTTGACCTCCTGCCACTTGAAAACTAGAAGTTTTAGTAATTTTAGTTACATATGTGGCATAATTTTTTTTAATTGCTCCCCAGTTTTGTTTAGGGTAAAGTCTAAATTAGAACATAGACTGTTTAAGCTCTTGCAACTAATTGTGCTTCTTCTCGAAAGTGTTCTCAAAGGATTAAAGAACAGTTCACTGATATCAACATTTTCAAAATGATTTTGTTAATTCTTGGATTTTGGTTGTTGTTTGTGGGTTCAGGTTGCCACTACAAGTGTGACGGGTCCAACTAAACCACCCCCAGATAAAGGATCTCCTCCAAAGCATGATAATCATCCAGTCAAGGCTCCAGAAAAAGCAGCCAAGGATACAACGTCTGATTCAAAGAATACTCATGAAAACCCTAGAAGCAAAAAATAGGTAGAGGGTGTAGCATAGATGTATGGGTAGATTATTGAGTATGGTAGTAAAAGTTGTGTTAGTTTGCTCTGTTAAAGCTCTACTTAGCAATCACAAGCTTGTCAAACTGTTTGAATTCTTCGGATATGATAAACCAATGATCTGCCAAAGTCAAGAAAGATCTGTTAATGCAAGCCTCATGATTGTAAATGTTGCATTAAATTCGCATATGTAGTTATTTTGTACTGCATTTGTTGGAAACTGCAGCCAATTAAAGACAATTTCCACATAACCCATAAAGAAGTCTATGCATCTAAGTATTCAAAATCCACATGCAAGAGAATAGACAACATACCCATGAAAATATGACACAAGATATACCCTGGGAAAACCCTCAAGAGGGAAAAACCCAGCCTCCAAAAGCATCAATCTCTCATGTATTATTCAGCAAAAAGATTACAATACATCTTTTGAGTCTCCATGAACACCATTGAAGCAACAAGCTCTCTCCAAGCAATCCATGAGAACAAACATGCAACCACACATCCTGTACCATGCTTCAAACCCTCACAAATGCTAACCAGAGCTAATCATGCAAAATTGCATCATCTTACAATAACTACCTTTGTGGTTGCTTTTATAGAAGCAAGCTCCCACAAAACCACTAAGTGGTATTGCACAAAACTATGTGACAATAACTATGAGATTACAAACCATTTCCCTTTATTTAATACTGGATGCTTTATTTATTATTTTCCAATATTAAATAATTACATTTTATCAACTTAACTTATGTGCCAATGTTACATGCAACATTAAGTGGCCCCAAGAATAATTACATTAAATACATAATGCAAAGTGTACAACACACCTTTTCCCAACATTCTCCCACTTGTTGTATACATTGCATAAGGGGAACAAGTAACCTCAAAACATGAATCAAATGAACAATCCATATAGCCACATATACCATCATGGAATCAAAATGCTCCATGTGCTCCATCAAGATACCTGTAACAAGAATCAAAGTGACTACCATCCCAAGCATGAATGCTCTCATCCTCCATCATGCCAATGCACAAAGATAAGAATCCATCCAATAGAGAAACCACTCAATCTGTCACAACAAAGCATAAGTCCTGCTCAACTAATATCCCAAACACATACACTCAATCCAAAAGTATCAATATGCACCAGTAGTTGTCAAGATACACAAACCCAAAAGCTGAAATAACACCCACAACAAGTGCCAATACATCCAACTATCCATACCTCCAAGGTATACAAAACATAGTAAACTCATGCCATAAACATATACACCCATAAACTGCAATCATAAACTCCATGTGCAAAACCTGTCCAAGAATGACATACACATCCAAGAGCTCCCACTGCATGGGTAATGCAAATCTGAAAAATATCAAGGCATACCAAGTCTACCAATAACATCATATAGAAAGTGTAAACTACATCATGTAGTAACAAGGAATCATCCACAATGATATGCAAACTTGTATATCAATCACCTGTAAGAAAAATCTCCTACATACACCTCTAAAAGCCAACTGTGTCAAGTACGATCTCCTCCTCAACACCCCAAAAGAAAAGCCATAACTACACCCAACCGTTCAATCTCCAAGATCAAATATAACATATGTATCATGTAATCAACATAGATGTAAGCTTCTCAAACCAAACAAGATCAAACTAAATCCATTCCCAATGAAGGAAATAAGCCCAATACATCTCCTAAACTCAACATCACTGAATGTAATCAAAATGTATAAGGAGATAAACATGCCAACACTCCTCAAATGAACCCTCCAAAACCATATATCCATAGCTCAAGATCCTTATGCATGAGAAGATAAAGCATAAAACACAAAGCACCTGAAAGTAACAATGGGCAATACCTCTCAAGTGAAACTACTGAGTAGACCAAGAGTGAGGAATGAGAATGCTCCTCCAAGACATCCAAGTCATCATGACTCATGCAAGAACACTCTCCTCATAGGTCCATGTTGAACTCACGCCCAACCAAGGTGTAGGCTCCTCGGACTTCCTGCTGAAATCTCATCAAGAGTAACCATCTCTAACACATGTTCTATCACAAGAGAACTCAAGCCTCACCTATGTCTCCAAGTATCCATGAGTACCTCAGAATCCAACCAATCCATGCTAAACTCCAAATGCAACATAACACTATCATGAAGTAGTCAAGCAAATATCGTATGTACTCAATAATTAAGAGAACCACACAAGATCATCACTGCCATATATCTAATCATGAATCAAGAACATGTCCATGACATCATGATCTAACCATATCCTTATAGGAGATCACATGCACCATAACATATATATACATCCTGGTCTTAATAGAACATGTAATATGCCAAACTCTAAACTTTTATCAAGAGTATAACATGAAATCATAACAAAATACACTCTAAACTAAGAAACCATATCTCCAATCACATGGAGATAATCTTACCAATGATGCATCCATCACAATCGCGAAAAAAAACTCCTGACTTCAAACTGGTGGATACCGAGTCACACATGGCATCATGACAACCATCCTCTCCATGAAGATCATCCAAGTCTACACACACAACTGAAATGTCAGTAACATAAAAATAGAATCATAATCTCCAAGCCAAGAAGATAACTACAACCGCCAAACCATCACAAACATATCCATCACCGCCAAAAACATCACTGTCAAAATCTCCCACTGAAAAGTGTAATCAAGCTATCCATGACATCATGATAACAATCTCCTCATGAAGATCAATGAAAGGCCCTCACACAATCAAAGAACTCAAATATAACAAGAGCTCCCAAAAGGAAAAGTAAAACCATGATCCTCATACCACGAAGATACACCACCACAACCATAATCAAGAACCAATCCAATACCACCAAAAATGCACCTGCATAAACCATCATGACATGTCAAAGTCTCTAAAGCACAATAAACATCCATGACACCATGACTACCACCAAAAGTAACAACAACTCAACCCAACAGTGTCCACATATCTCCATAATCATAGTCAACTACATATATCTCATATCATGACTGTACCCAGTAATACCATCTCATCTCCTCAACATGACAACAAAACTAGCAAACCAAGTGACTAAACCAAGCCACCAAAACTGAACATGCATCAACATTGAAATATCAATGGGAAAAGACAACCCATGTCGAAGTCATAATGCAACATGTAAGTATAGACTGCCTACAACATTGCACAACTTGTAGATACATCAATGAAGCATATAAATCCAACCATATACTGCTAACCATGTCAAAAATAGAATAATATGAGATGTACAATTGAGCATACAATGAATCCAACATCAAATCTCCAAGATCCAATCATCCATAAACTCATAGTATCACCATAGTCAAAGAAACCCATATACAACTCAGATAAAGAAAACAAAAAATAAACCATGCCAAAATATCTTCAAACCTAATCCACTATATAATTCTCTAAACAAGCTTTCCGTTG
>VDFB02305338.1:0-15605 GCA_007258455.2 Sequoia sempervirens | reverse complement strand
TTCCATTTCTAGTATGCTATGTTTGAATCAAGATCTATATTTTTACTTGTGAAATTTATATTTGTAAGTTTTTAGATTTGGAAAATTACATTTTATGCTAGATCTATGGAATTTTTTTGCTAAATCATTACCATTTGAAACTTGAGTAATCTCCTAATTTGAGTTCTCAAAAGGGTATATTCCATTTTAGTTTTTTATTTATTTTTAGCATTGAAAATTTTCAAAAATTCATTAATGATGTTTTTTGGAAGTTTGTATGGTTTTTTTTTTAAATATCAAAATTGAGTTGTAGACCATATTAAACCTTTTTGTTTTGTAGGATGAAAATTCTCCTTATGGAAATGCATTTATCTATCTTTTGGATATGAGTGTCTTTGTTTTTTATCTCAATTTATGTGTCACAATATTTTAATCACTTTGGACCTTTTGGTGTTAAGATTTAACTCTAAAGTTAGGAGTAGAGTGAACTTTTATTTCCATTAAAATTTGAATGGTAAATTAGAGGAGCTTGAGAATGGATAAAATATAAAAATATAATTTAAAATGAGTTCAAATAAACATAAACATAATTAAGACTCAAGACATTATCATGATATATTCACATGTTTATATCCAATGTGTGTACATAAATATATTCACATGATTATTGGTTGTCCTTTCCATTCTAATTGTATGTTATTTATTTTTATTTTCATTTTCACTATTTGATTATTGGTGTTTATCACCATTTCAATTTTTTTAATTAGTAGTTATCATTATTTACTTTGTATGCTATTAGCAATTATCACCATTTACTTTGTGTGTTATTAGTGGCTAACACCAAATATTACTATTGGATTCCATTATTTGATATTATTTTTTCAATGTGTATTATATTGGATAGCTCATGTATGATATGCAATTAGTGTGTTTGGTTATTCAACCACTTTGTTTTGTGTGAGTGTTGTTGGACTACCTAATCAATATGCTCCTAGTACAAAGGGGTGGGCCTTATGGTCACACATTATTGGGTGATGTTGATCATTATTAGGTCCATATGGATTCTTTGATATGTTCATTGGAGGGTGTGGAATTATCTTGTTTTATCTTGCTAGTTGTATATTTATATTTCTATTTTCTTAGAAAAGTTGTAAAGATGGATCTATAATCCTTGATTAGCTTCAAGAATTTCTATTTCCATAATAAGATGAACCATAATGTGAAACCATAATGTAAAATTTATATATATTGTAAAATATAATAAGATGAACCATAATGTGAAACCATAATGTAAAATGTATATCCTATAAAACATAATAAGATGAACCATAATGTCAAATGTATATAATGTGAAGATCATCATCTAAGAACCATAATATGACAAATCACAATATAAAATGTATAACAAATCATGTATCTGCATGTAAAATAAATCAAAGTGGAGGATGCCTAATATGACTATGGATCGATCTCTCTCCTGATCCATGTATGGATCCATGTCCTAATTCTCTGGATTCATGGCCCAATGCCTCTCTTGATCCTCGTCTCGATCCATGTCCCAATCTATCTCCCTGCAAAAGAAAGTAAATTAATTAATTTAATGTACACATGTGTAAATGTATTAAATTCATCTTAAAGTTATGTGCTTTCAATGTTTGAATGTATTAATTACTTTAAATATTATAAATGTGTACCTTAGATGTACCATGCATAGGATCGTCTACATGCTCCAAATCTCCAAAGCCTAAAAAACCCTCATTTTTCTATAAATTAAAAATACCAAATTTCAATGAAGAGTGAGAACTAATTTAAAGTCAATTTTATTTTATATATGTATGTGAATTTTTAGAATGCAAAATATATCTGATTATTTGAAAGTACCTGTGTCTCACCCTAGAGCACTCTACCAATGTCACTAATGTCATGAGAATGCATAGTCAAATCAGGGACACCTGTATCAGGTAGAGGACCAGTGCCAAAGAGAAGTGAGTTATATGTGCCATGTACATCATGTGCAGTAACCTCAGGGGTTGTAGGCTGGTCTGGAATATGTACATCTTGTGAAGTCACCTCACCCTAACCTAATTATCTACCAAATGTCATCTAATATGAGTTGCTACACCATCTAAAGGAATCCCATACTCATCATTGATAAACTGGTATGATGATAGTAAATTAGCAATGGAAACCGAAGCAACATTACATATAGTGGCTTCACTCATCTAAGCCACATCTGATGGTGATGGTAGTTCTACTCGAATGTAGGGATCATAATTGGAAAATGTAGCCTTAGTAGGAGGAAGGCTAATTTGCGGACATAATAAGTATCTTCCTACATGATCCTAGATGACATCTGATTGACCTGAGTAGCAATCACGGTAATACTATCCAAAAGGTCAGTTCAGGTAGGTGTTGCTGCTACACTTCCTACTACTGCTAGTTCCAAACATTTTGGAATAACCAAAAGGTTTGGACCAACTAATGCACTCTTGTTAACGAGCAGTGGAAAATCTGAAAGTCTAAATTGAGGTTTTTCAGCAAACCTCCCTTTTCCCTATCCAGCATGTGAAGGAATAGATGTGGAGTCCACTGCTAACCCTAAAAGAAGCTCAACATATAGTTGTTTGCAAAAATAAAGTGGAAAATCATCATTATGAGGCCATCTGTGATGGGCTTCCAACCATCTAGGATATATAAAAGGAGAAACCATCTCATCTATACATCTAGTAACAACATATCCTCCAACTTTATTTTGTCTCATATAATGAGGGAACATGTTGTGCACATTATGTGTCAGAACTGTATTAGTAATAAAATCAATTTTCTATGTGCCAACAACACTACTGGAAAGCGACCTATAAAACTCCTCTATGTTGACCTCATCATAAGGATTATAAGATTGAATTGTGTGAATCATATGATGGATCTCCTGTTGAATTCTAACTAATCTATCTCTATTAGTGAGATTAGGGGGGAGTTAAGTATTGCTTGGTCCAAACATCTGAAAGCATTCTCTAATCTCCTAATGCTATTACTATATAAATTAGACTAGCCTTAGCTTGCTACTGAGACTGAGCGGAATGATGTGATCCTTGATCATCAACCATATCTATATAAATATGTAAAGATCTACAAATTTAATTTAAACAAAAAAATTACAAATATGTACTATTTCTATTTCTCTAATTTAGTAAAATATATGCAATAACCATTTTTCTAGTAAGATGCTCCATAGGAAATTATAAAAAATAGGAAATACATGAGGAATGAGTGGCTTGAACATCATGAAGTAATTTAATAAGAACAATTTTAAGTTCATTCAACTATCTATAAAAAAGAGGGAGAAAGGGAGAAAGTAGGATTATAAAAAATTTCCTATAAAAGAAGTGGTACTAAAATATCCTAATGAAACATTCACATGTAAAAGTAACAAATAGGCATATAAATGCATAAATCTTGAACAAACTCCTACACTATAATTATTTGTGGTGCAATTCTACTTCATGATAGAGAAGGAGATATTCTATTATGATTGAGGTCTTAAAATTGTTTATCCTTTTGTCATTACACACATCTAGGCCTTTTTGGATGCCTCACTAAGTGAATGTATAATACCATTCTTGGTGATGGTGTACATGAACAATACAATAAATGATCAATCAAATACAAAAGAATATTAAATAACAACAAATGATCAATCAAATACTTTATTGAAATAATTTTAGAAGGCTATTAATTGGATTTATGTGAATGGATAAGTGTATCTAGTTATAGTAGAAATTTCGGTGCCTATAATGTATTTTAGGATATGACTTAAACAACTCTATAATTTCATTTAAATTCATGATTTTATAAAAATATTTAGGTGGTGCATTTAAATGAAATTATATAGTCTAAAAACTTTCTTACATTAAGTTGTAAGTCATATATCCTAAAATACATTGTGCTAGGCACCAAAATTTCTACTGTAGCTAATTTCACTTATGTGAACTTGGATAAGTGAAACTAGTTATAAAGTAGAAATTTGGGTGCCTACGATGTATTTTAGGATATGACTTACAACTAGATCTATAATTTCATTTAAATGTATGATTTTATGAATATATTTAAGTGGTGTGCATTTAAATGAAATTATGGTCATACTCTTACATTAAGTTGTAAGTCATATCCTAATTTATACATTTCCCTAGGCACCAAAATCTCTACTATAACTAGTTTCACTTATCCATTTACATAAACTCCAATTACTACCCTTCCAAGATTATTTCAATAAAGTATTTGACTGATCAATTATTGCATTGAATGTACACCATCACCAAGCATGACCTATTAAACATTCACTTAGTGTGAGGCATCCAAAAAGCCAATTATTACCCTTCCAAATTATTTCAATAAATTGTTATTTAATATTCTTCTATATTTGATTGGCATTTTGCACGTTTAATGAATTGACTACATTCGAAGGCTGATATGTCAAAGAGTGAGTCTAAAAATACATTTTGAACCCAAGTTTTCCAACATTCAATACATTAAATGATCAATCAAATACAAAAGAATATTAAATAACCATTTATTAAAATAATTTGGAAGAGTAATAATTGGCCCTTTTCGCCATTCTCCATGATGGTATACATTGAATACAATAAATGATCAATCAAATAATTTAATGAAATAATCTTTGAAGGGTATTAGTTGGAGTTATGTGAATAGATAAGTGAAATAAATTTTGTTGCCTAACACAATGTATTTTAGGATATGACTTACAACTTAATGTACGAGTTGGACTATAGTTTCATTTAAATGTACCACTTAATGTATTCATAAAATTAATGCATTTAAATGAAACTATATCTAGTTGTAATTCATATCCTAAAATACATTGTAGGCACCAAAATTTATACTATTAGTTTCATTTATCCATTCACATAAACTCCAACTACTACCCTTCCAAGATTATTTCAATATTTAGTATTTGATTGATCATTTATTGTATTCAATGTACACCATCACCAAGCATGACCCATTAAACATCCATTTAGTGTGAGTAGATTCAGAAAGGTCATTAGTATTCTCTCCAATTATTTCAATAATTAATTATTTACATTCTTCTATACTTGATTGGTATTTTGCATGTTCAAGTGGAATTGACTACGCTCAAGGCTGATAATGTCAAAGATGAGTCTACAAATTTGAACCCAAGTTCTCCCACATCCAATAGATTAAATGATCAAGCAAATACAAAAGAATATTAAATAACCATTTATTAAAATAATTTGGAAGAGTAATAATTGGCCCTTTTCGCCATTCTCCATGATGGTATACATTGAATACAATAAATGATCAATCAAATACTTTATTGAAATAATCTTTGAAGGGTATTAATTAGAGTTATGTGAATAGATAAGTGAAATAAATTTTGTTGCCTAACACTATATTGTATTTTAGGATATGACTTACAACTTAATAAAAGTATGACTATAATTTCATTTAAATGTTTAAATGCACCATTTAAATATATTCATAAAATCATGCATTTAAATGAAATTATATCTACTTGTAAGTCATATCCTAAAATACATTGTAGGCACCAAAAATTTTACTTTAACTAATTTCACTCACCCATTTACATAACTTCAATTTAATAACTCCAATTACTAGGTATGTTAAAGTAATTAGAGTTATAATAAAAAATATGTTGCCTTACACAATGTATTTTAGGATGACTTACAACTATATAATTTCATAATGCATAAAATTATAGAATTGTAAGTCATATCTATAATTTCTACTAGGCCCACATCCTAAAATACATTGAATAGACACCAAAATTTCTACTATAACTAGCTTCACTTAGGGTTGGTGTTTGTGAGCTTTCATTTTTTCATCAATGTTTACTAACTCTTTTGCTTGATCTAAATCTCTCATAGATTTTGAGTAACATAGGTTATGGTTTAGGTTGTGTACAAAAAAAGGTTTCATTTTTAAAATCTAATATCTCGTAGATTCTTCTATTTTTAAAAAATATGAAATTGGTTAATATTACCATATATTTCTACTTTTATTGGTATGGTCAACAAGAGAGCATTAGTTGGTCCAAACATTTTAGAAAAACCACCTCCTCATGTTGCTGCTAGTTCCAAACATTTTGGACTGACAAATGCCCTCTTATCAACCATGCCATATTTCTTATTTTTAGATTTCTCTCATTGTGTTTATATTATTGTAATAAATTTATTTGTAAATCAATGTGTGATGTTCAAAATTCTTTAATCGATGATTTTTTTCATAGTGTGCAATTGAGAGCATGCAAATTGAGTTAGTGACACATTGATATTAGGCTTCATGTAAGGGTGGGTTGCATGGTGTGAGAAACCACTTGTTAGGTTTTGTGATGTTAATGTAAAACTTATATGGTTGTGCATCTATGAGTTAATATTCAATTCTTATGTTGCATATTTGTGGTTTATCTATATGTTCAAATCTATAGGATTAAATCTCCATAGTAGACCAAGTATTGGGTCTCAAATCAACTTACACCTTAAGTGAGACTACCATTTTCAAGATTGTTTCTTTTAGAAAGATGGTGCTTAGATTGTTAATGCTTGACCAACAAGATCATTATGCATAGAGAGAGGAAATCCTAGTTGTCAAGATTCATTTCCTAACTCTTTATATTGGTTGATTTAAGCTATATATATGGAATTTCATTTACATTTTTATTTAAAATCAATATAATATCAAGTTAGCTTTCGTTTACTAGTGTATGAAGGATTGGACCTAATTTGTTTCAAACTCTTACAAAACTTAAACAAATAATCTATGGTTCCTAAAAATTATCTTTCAATAATGATTTGAACAATAATGAATTCCTCCAGTAGTCTCCTTGGTATGGGTGCTCCATTGAAATGTATAGAACAAAAAATCATTCAATGAGAAGCATATACCAAGTGAGTTCAAGTAATGCTTACAATATCAAATCCAGATATGACAAAAGAACAAGTAATGCTAAATGCATACATCGGGTTCTTAATTACCTTTGATAATATGAGAAAGTAAAGTATAAGATAATTTGAAAAAGAACATAAAATCTAAGTGAGACCTATGAAGGGAAGGATAACTATATCCTTTATTTAATGCATTTGTGGATAAAGAGTCGCCCTATGCATGCATCAGGTTCTTAATTACCTTTGATAATATGAGAAAGTAAAGTATAAGATAATTTGAAAAAGAACAAAGTGAGACCTTTGAAGGTAAGGATAACTATATCCTTTATTTAATGCATTTGTGGATAAAGAGTCGCCCTATTTCTAGATGGAAATTAAGAACTGCTTGAAGTTGCATTGAAACTCACATGTGATTGAGGAGAAAATAGTCTTAAAGATATATAAGAAGTATGTAAAAGGTCAAAAAAATTGAACAAAATTGTCCATTAACATTTATTATTTTCAACTTGTTAAGATGCAGTGAAAGATACAAGTTTCATGGAAAATTGATATTCTTTTGGATATAAAGTTTATGCATTTAGCTCAATACCTACTCCACTTAGAAAGGCAATTGTTAGGTTGAAACAGCAGATGTTCACTTTTAAAAGGTAAATATAGAAATCACAAAGGTAGATATAAAAATAATGTCTGGATATTGAATTCCAAGAAAATCTATTAAACCTGTAAATAAATAGATGTGCATATGGATCATTAATATTGTTCCATGATGTGTTATAGACATGGATCTAAATAGTTTGAACATCTTTTGCAAAAGTATTTGAAGAATAAAAATCAAAAGAAGAGTATAAATAAATGAAATTATATTATATTAATGCCCATGGATGAGTTAAATAGGTCAATGAGACTGAGAACATTATCAAGTAATAAGTGAGAATGTCTAGAATTGTAGCATCCATGATATTAAGGAGATGAAAACATCTCTAAAGAAAATATTGAGTGGCAAAGAAACTAATTGCTTTTCTATAAGATAAACAACATTGTTAGCAAGTATCTAATGTAGAATGTCCACTAGAGTGTCCTAGAATTTTAGGGCATTGTGTGTAATATTTTTATGGAATTAAATAATTTCCAACATGAGATAAATATGCAACATTCCTAAAATCTAAGCATGAATGATCCTTGGTAACAATGAAATGGTTGGTAAAATAACCATAAAATGTTCCTCCACCTCTCTATATGTTGGGTCTTAGAATGTAGGTTGGCCTTTAAGTAGTCAAGTTGAAAGTGCAATTTTTCTATGATATTTATGGTAAATATTCATTGTAGATACAATAAGATGTTCATATGACTTCATGACTTGATCTCATGGGTAAAACACAACATCTATTATTATACAATGGATAGGCTTTATAACACAGTGTTTGTTAGTGAACCAAAAGATAGATTAATTGCTACTGCAAATCATCAACTTTAACATATCCACCCTTCAGCAGAATGCAAAGAGTACTATTAAACTCCAACCAAGCAAGCATATAACTAGTTGTGGGCCTCAGTTATTTATCAATATGAGGATGTGTTTTCTCACAAACCATGTGCTACTTGAGCTATGATTTCACATTAAGTTTTGAGTACAGATCTTTGATTGCTACAAGCCTGGTAAACATCCATCTATATAAAGTAGATGAATGCAGGTATGAACTACTATATGGGATTCAAAACATTCTAAACCTTGACGTTTTCTTCAAGAAACTTTAGTTTAGGGCAGGTACTCAAGGGATATTCCACCACATGATGGATATAAAATTATGGAATTATATATGCAAGGTTTATAAAAGATGAAGTAGGTGAAACTTTAGATGCAAAAATAGAATGTAGGCCTACTACAGTTGTAAGAGTGAAAGAGAGAATTACACCAGGTAGCTTTAACCTTTTTGTAATGTCTCCTATATTTGTCTATATTCTATTTATTAAATTGTTTGTTGTTGTCAAGGTTGAAGGGAAATGCAGATACAACCCAGAGCCAACCACCTATATGTGTCTTTGAGATGGGGATAGCTTGTTGAGATAGGAGAGAACCAATAGCCAGAATACAATCTTCTATGATACCATGGTTCTCTTTGGCTAACACAAAAACCTTTTATTCAACAGATATAGAGACCAAATTTCTTGTTAGTAGCATATTTGGTAATGTAAATAGCTTATCAAGTTGACACAAAATAAAACTGAGCAGCTTCAAGAAACATGGATTTGAATTGACCATATAGATACATGGTGAGTCATGTGGTATCGGCTTAGGGTTATGTTCATGAATGTGGAAGATCAAATCATTTATTAGTGGATTGTGTAGTCACCATTCATAAGCATTATGGGTGAAGAGTAAAGTGTAGAAACTCGGATTGTAGAGAAACCAGATATGTAGGGTTTTCACAATGCATGTGATTTTAGGGGTTTATAAATAAAACCTTAAAATCACATATGAAAACCCCTAATTTTAAGCTCATAATACATGCTTTAAATTATAGCATACACAAAACTAAAACTTCCCACCAAATACTCCAATGAGGGAAAAACCCCAAAAAATTCTAAACCAAATCACATGCAAAAAACTTAAACCTTTTACAGCCTTTTCAATATTCATAGAAAATGATTTCCAACGAATACTACAAATAGAAATACATATACCATGATACCCTAACTTTCACTTGCAACAAATCAAATCATTCCAAACAAACAGTAAAACACAACATGAAATTAAATGAACTCTCGGCTATCAAAACGTTAGTAACCAAATGAAGTGATTAAACACAAAAAAACCTAGGTTCGATCATTTTTGTAGAGCCATTATTCGCTCGACCAACCTTCGACAGTGACCTCTTTGGGCGAACATGCAAAATGAGCATGCTCAATTTTTTTTCATTTATATTAATCCCCTTCAATCGGAAAGGATTTAGCTGAGTAGGTTTAGGCTGAAAAATGGAAGCCACGTAGGCACCATGTCGTCGCCACGTGGGTTCGGTCGAAACCTACTTGACTGAATCCCTTCCAACCGAAACAGGTATGATAGAATCCATATGCTTGGCCAGAATGGTGACACAGGTATGTACTTTTACCCCGTGACTCTCTTTTTCTATTTTTTGTAAGCTCATAATGATTATCTTCATTCTTTCAAAACTGCTCCTTGTTGATTATGGGACTATACCTTGATTTTTTGATTGTTTTGTTCAAGCCTATGGTAGCCTTTTATTATATGTTTCTACTATTTTCAAAATCATGAATAAAACTTCCATATGATTGCCATAAATCATTCATATCATACTTGTGTTTGATGACTAGATGTTGTCTCTTTGAGGTTTTTTTCTATACTTCTATTGACCACTTGAAATTGCCATGCATGGATTTCTCTTTATTCCTACCCACTATTAACCATTTTTTGCATTGTTAATTCACATACAAACCTTTATAAATTTATGATACATGAAGGAACTTTAAAGACCAGCCATAGGAGCCTTCAATTGAGTTTCTTTATCAAAATCATTCATATCATACTTGATTCTATTGAAGACTTCATAGGAAACATTTTCATCTTCCTTCTTTAAGGCTACTTTTTGAAGATTGTGTTTACATCCCTCTACAAATCTCATATCTTCAACAACAATAACTACCTTTCTTGAAGCCTGCAAAATATCCTCTTGACTTGAGGGCTACTCTGTGTCCCTAGAATAGGGATCCAATCTTTTGTACTTTAGTCAAGAGTTCTATTTCCCATGTTTACATGGCAATCTCAACTCATCCACAAGTTGCTTATCTCTCAAGAGCTACACCATAGTCGTAAATGTTATGACTGTTCCTTTGCAATCATGGTCTGCACCTTGACCGTTCATGGTGCTGATTGTATTTCCACCACTTGCTCACTATTTACAATAGTTTCTAGGTGATTGTGACTCTTGCTTCTTTCTTTTATAGGACTACCCCTCATTGTTTGATAACTCCAACCTATGAAGAGTGATTGTAGACTACCTTATTCACTTTTGTTGTGATCAATTTAAGATTTTAGGCTACCCTTTACTACTTTTCATGACTGTCACAAATGCCTTATGACTCCCTTATGTACTTGGTATCATCATGGCCCCAATCCTATTATGTGCAAGGTTGTCCTTTGGCATTTTTAATAATGGCTACTCTTATTCTTTGAAACTATGACTGTCATGACCCCTTTGATGGCACTCCTTATCAAGAAGTTACTGTTTGTTGAATAACTCTACCTGCATAGTGAACAAACAAGTTAAGAAAATAAGAAGCCTAGTGCTTCTTATGATGTAGATGATCTTTACTCTCCTTGGATCTTCTTGTTGACTTTTTTCTGATCCTAAAACACCTTTGAATCCCTGATTTGATGCTTAATAAAGGTTGAATATCTATTATTTGACATATTGAGAGAATTGGAATCCTAAGCTCTAACATTACTTCTTTATCCCTTGCAGATACCTCTAGAGCTATCAACCAAGGATTTGAAGTTGTAGATGATCAACACTAGGGTTCGTCATTCAAGAAATGAAAAATCCATTTCCTCTTACATATGCTCTTTATTTTCAGATGTTCAATTTATTTCTTATTGTATCTTATCTAGTTATTCCCATGGCTTGTGTGGGAAACTTATAAACATACTTCTTGTAATGAATATAAACAGCTATTTTTTGCAAATTTTTGTGTACTATTTCTCCTTTTGGTAAAAAATTGCTTAATGAAAAGTGAAAATTTAATTTCATAGCATTATCAGCATGATAATGAGTATCTTTAGTAGAAATTTTTGCATACATTTCTCCTTCTATAAAGTAGAAGATATCAGTACTTTCCCAGCCTAAGCTAATTGGGCTAAAAAACACAATTAGGTAACAATGCACAAAATGAGTTATTGTAGTAAAATTTATTTCATGTTCTTGGAGGGAGAGATATCAAACGATCTTTGAAGATTCTTGACAAGATACCTTCTTGATCAATAGTAGAGGATGTTCCTTTATTTTGTGAAAAAGATATCTCTTGCTTAGTATAAGGTGTCATACTTACACAAGACTCTGTAGATTACGATATTTTGTACTCTCCTTAAAAGGAGTGTGTGAAATATAATGAACTCCAATCATTACTAAGACATGTCCTAGGAGTGCTTTGTGCGATGATGTTAATGTTAAGTGAAGAATTCTTCATTTCTTTCATTTCTTTTAAAGGATAATAATCAAGATCACTAGTGTTTATCAGTTCAAGATGCACTAATGTTAAAGTTGTCTTAGAAGAATCCTTGGTAAGAGTGTTAATATTGATTAAAGGCTTGTTTGTTTATTTCGAGGGATAAAAACCAAGACCACTAGTCTTTTCTTGCATGTTAGGCTCTATAGGGACACATATACCTTGTTCTCTAGTACCACATCCTTTTCCACTATACCCAAGTTGTTTCATAAACTCATAACATTTCCATAAAGCTTCTTCACTTCTTTTGGATTCGGTGGCTATTCATAGTCAAGTTCATCAAATTTTTTTGTGTATGTTATCTTTTGTTCTAAAGTGGTTGAGGTGGATGCTTTCGAAGGTTCTTCTGAATTTTGTGTTGAAATTACCATTTTTTCTTTTTCCTTTTTAGACTCTTTGTTTATGATCTTGTATTCTCCCATAAATTTTGGTGTGAAATCCAAGGAACCCCAATCATCTTCCAATAACTTCATGACTTCCTCAATATGCTTTTCTTTTTCTTTCTCTTACCTGGGTTCTACTTGTGTAGTTGGTGTCAATGTTTTCAATGGATTTTCCTTGTTTTTCTCAATGTTCAAACAACTGTTTGGTTCAAAATTGGCATCGATTGTATACACTTTGTTGTTGTAGACATACTTCATTTTATGAGGAAGGTTTGAAGGAATTGCTTACATCTCATGAATCCATGGTCTTCTTAAAAGAAGATTATATCAAAGTTCATGAGGAATAACATGGATAGGAGTTTGTAATGTGGCCCTTCCAACTATAATAGGCAAAGTGATCACACCAAGCGACTACTTTCCTACAATGTCAAATGCTCAAATCGATAAGGAATTAGGTTCAATTCTTGATTTATCCACACCAAGTCTATCCAAAAGGGTTACACTACACACATTAAGGGCTAAATCATTGTCAACAAGGATTCGCTTTATCCTTGTCTAATTATATTGAGCTATTTTCATGAAAGCTTCATATTGTTTTTGTGCTTCCAAAGGAGGTAGCTCACTTTGGTGGAAAACAATGTTAGCGTTCATTCCTTGAATTAGAGTTGCTATATCATTCAGGTTTGCACTAGAGCGAACCACAACTTGTTGCAAGGCACTTTGAATCATTTTCTGATAATGAGGGGAGGCTTGAATAAGGTCCCATAATGATATCTTAGCAGGAGTGTTCTTATGTTTTTCAACAAGATCATACATTTTTCCACTTTGTGCAGGAAAATGAGAAGGACCAAGAAAGATAGGGTTAGGCAATGGGAAATATGTTTAAGGTGCTTATCTTGGTTGAAAATTGTTTCTAGTGTTATATGTATGAGCATTGGTATTATAACTTGACTGTTGTACGACATATTATTCTTAGGTGGTTTGAGGATGAAGATGGGTTTTTTTTTTTAGGTTTGTTTGAAGGTAGGTAAAGGATGGCTTGAGGTTGAATAATATTAACTTCTCTTAGTGAAGGAAAATCTAATGTCACTTCATCATCTTCATCTAAGGAAGTCACATCACTATTATTTGAAAGACATGTGTCAATGTTCTCATTTTCTTGCACCATGATATCCTCCCTAGTAGGAGATTTTTTCGGAGAACTAAAAACTAGATGTTCATGACATTCAAAGATTGGTTCTTATAAAATAACTTCATCATAAGTAAAGGGAGTTATCAATGGTTGGATTTTTTTTCTTATCAATGATGGTATTCTCTTGCTTGATAATGTTTTCCCTAGGGAAAGAGAGTCACATAGGATTCTCATGACTCTCATTGGTTTGATCTTTTAACACCAAAATATCTTCTTCACAACTAGGAGAGATGCTAGGAGAAGAAAAAATGTGATTGTCATGATTGTTCATGATTTCATTCTTTTTCTCTAAGGTCTCATTCTCTTGTGTCCTAATATCTATCCTAGTAGGAGAGTTTTTAGGAGAGGAGCAAACAAAGGGTTCGTTGCATTCCACAATTAGATTTTATAAAGTAGCTTCATCACAACTAGGGGAGGCACCAAGAGAAGAACAATTATAAGTTGTAGGCTTATCAATGATTGAATCCTTTTGTTCAAATAGATTGGGACATTTGGAAGGAGAGAAATTATGCTATAACTTTCAACCATTGGGTCTTTTAACACCAACATGTCCTCCTCATAAATGTGATTTTCATGATCATTCACAATTGTATCCTCTTTTACTAAAGCATTCTCACAAGTAGGGGAGGTTTTGGGATAGGAATGTAGACTAAGTAAAGTAGTGGCAATTATCTCATCTTCTTGTGTCATAATCTCTTCCCAAGAGGGAGAAGGATAAGGACAAACAAGAATTTCATGATTCTCAATGATTGCATCTTCTTTTGCCAAGATACCTTCATCACTAATAGGAGAGGTATCGAGAGAAGAACAACTATGATCATCATGGTTATCTATGCTTGTATCTTATTCTATTGCATCACTCCCACAAATAGGAGAGATAGGAGGGGGTGCGGATTTAAGGTAGGTATCAACATTTTCACTCTCTTGCACTAAGAGACTCTCATAACTAGGAAATATATTGAATGAATGACTAACATGTTTATTGACTAACTTTTTCTTTGAAAACATGGAAAAGAAAGATACTAACATTTGTGAAAAGTAATCTATACAAACTTAATGACCTACAATGAAATGTGTAAATGCAACTTTCAAATTCTAAACAAGGTAACTTGTTGATTAAGCTATGCAACAATTTGAAAATGAAATATTGCAAATGCAAATTTGAAATTAAGAAATACATGAAATGAACTAAATTAAGCTAGATCTAATGAAATGAATGAAACAAAAACTTAGCAAACTGAAACAGTTATCTAACAGTAACAAATAGAAACACAAAATTGATGTTTTTAATGTTGTAAATAGCAGTTTTAGGTCTGATCTAGGACTAAATCACTCAGAGGGGCATATGAGTCCCAGTTAGGGTTTTTGGAGGGTTTTGAGTAATACACAACACATAATTCCCAAAAATCAACAAAAATAACCTATACAAGGACTAAATTGCCCAGAGGGGCGAATGAGTCCCAGTTAGGATTTTTACACCGAATTCAGCAAATTCTGACTTAATTCTAAGGTTTCTAACTTATATTCTCAAATGATCAATGTGAAATTACAATTTTTCAATGAAATTTAATGATGTAAGATGCAAAAAATGCAACCTATATGCACTTTTCACTAATGCAAGATTTAGAAGCCCTAAATGCAAATTAACTAATGCAAGATCTAATACAAAGCTAATGTGAGCTAGATCTAGGACTTTTATGCACTCCAAAATAGATATAAAGGGTTTGAAGGTCGGGTTCACCAAAATGAATACAAGGAAATAGGGTATCACCTTTTAGGAGATGGAACGAAGGGGATAAGACCTATTTCACTCTAGTTCATTCAAGGAAACCCTAGAGATCTCAACCTATTGATCCAATTAGGAAA
>VDFB02305337.1:0-11641 GCA_007258455.2 Sequoia sempervirens | reverse complement strand
GGAGTTGCTATTTTTAGCAGGGCACCTGGTTCAGTTGGTCAGTTCAGTTTCGACCCAGTTTGGTGATCTGATGAACAAACAGTGTTTACTTGGGCATTTAATATTTATTAAAAGGTTTATTAATTTGACTTTATAATATAAAGTCACTTTAATGAAATATTAAAATTATTAAGTGGCGAATTATAAAGTATTTAATACTTTATAAAAGAGGGGTTAAAATAATAATTAAATGAGCATTTAATTATTAATCAAAAGGGGACGCCATTTATTAAATATTTGTCCTAAGTCAAAAAGGGCGAAATTAATCATTTATTTAAATGATCATTAAAAGATGCCTTGGGTCGCATTTATGAAAGGAGGTATATATATTGCCAAGACAAATCGAACTCATTATGTGATTGATTATTCTAATTTGTCTTTATTCTTCTATCGGAGAGCATTGGGGTTTGTGAAACCAGGGTTTCTGTAGATCATCAGATTTTGAAGAACGTTCCCTCTTCAAAATCAGGCATACTGAGACTGTGCAATACCAGTTGAAGATTATCAGTTGAATAACTTCATTCAGAGGATGTTACAGAGTTTCACAGTGGGGTTTCATTCAAAGTTGGATCGATTCTCTTTCCAGAAGGCGAATCTTATATTGGCAGGGTTTTGTTTGGCAATTGGCACGAATATCAAGATAGTACGGAATTCCTCTTTGCTGGTACAGGTCGTACAAACATAGCAACAAGGCCGTACAATCTCCTCTCAGCCAGACGTCTTGTTTTGTGAGCTTCTGCTTATTGCATCTTGAGCGCCTAGGGTTTCTGGAGTTTTGTTGATCTGAGGGCCTGTAGTTGGCTCTATCTTCTCAACCGTACCTTTGCTACTTCATTAATGGCAGTTGCAAGCATTCAGGTTCCCTTTAAATAAAATATTGTTTTTCCCTTCTATGTTCGATTTAATTTATTGTATGAGTTCTGGAGATCAATAAATGTATGCGCATTCATCTGGAGAGCAATATTGATGCAAATTTATTGTCAATAAATTTATTATGAATTTTATAGTATTTTAGAGCAAAATCGCAATTTATCTTTTATGGCAAAAACCTACCAAAAAATCAAAAATACAGAAAACAAAACAAAACAAAAACTCAAATTATCGGGCCGCCAGGACGGGTTGAGAGACACCACCTTTTACAGCTGGTATCAGAGCATGTACTTTCTCCCTACGCATCCCATGCTTTTTCAAATGTTTGCTTTTCAGTTGAGCAAAGCAGTTTCTTTTTTTTCGATGCTTTTTCATGAATAGTGATATCATTTCCTACATCAAGGGTAGAGGAACAGGCAGAGTTGAGGATTGGATAGGTCCACCTATTCTTGAAGGTGAGACAGTGTCAGGGGTTCTGGGTATTCACAGATCCAATTCCAATAGCAGTGAGAACAGTGTCACAACACTGATGGCAGACCATGAGATTCCTGCAGAGACACATAGGGACTCAGGGAAAGCGACAATGTATGTGATATTAATGAGGAGAAATTTAGATCGCTAAGTATTAATGCATAATAAGGATGGACATGATGTCCCAAATGGATGGGCACTATGGAGACAAGATATTCCACCACAAAATTCGCGAGAATATATTCAAATAGGGCAAATGAGCAGGACAATAGGTGGACTAGCCTTGGTGACGCACCAAGCAAGTGGTGCTCATCACCCACCATCACAAGGAGCCGTGAGGCCCCGGATAACCTCTTACATATTCATATCTAGAGAGTATACCACCTCCACCCGTGAGGCAGAGCAAAGAGGGTTAATTACTGAGTTTTAACGGCTACAAATGGGTACGTCGGGAGAAAGTGTATGTGACTAGATTTCATGGTGGGTATTTATCATTAGCACCTGAGATCAGACAAGCGTTGTCTTTTCATGAGTTTATGGATGTGCATAAACCGAGAGGGGGAGGTAGATTTGACCGCAGAGCTCCTCAGCATCACCAGCCATAGCCACAGGTGAACAAAGATTTACAGTATGCAGTTAGCAAAATCACCTTGCCTTACTTTGATGGGTCTGATAGGAGTTCAGTGAGGTCTTGGGTTCAGAAGTTGGACAATTACCTATCATTGAGACCTATGCAGGAGGACGAGGCCATTAAGTTTGCTACATTGCATCTTGATGGTTTGGCGCATGATTGGTGGCATCACGGCATGTATACACTTGGCCATCGTGCAGTCACTACTTACCAGGAGTTCACCAGAAGGCTCATAGAGCGTTTCGACAAGAAGGATCCAGAACTCTACTTCAGGGAGCTAGCTCAGCTCAGACAGACAGGTAGTTTGGATGCTTATGTCGGTGAATTTCAGAGGGTTGCAGTCATGGTGACAAGCATTTCAGAACGGAGACTTGTTATTCTCTTCGTCGAGGGTTTGATGGAGCCTATGAGAGGTTGGGTCAAGGCATTTGATCCTCCTACTCTGCAGGAGGCCATGAGGAAGGCACGTAACATGGAGCTTGCAGCACCTCGCAGCAAGTTCAGTTCTGGCTCGACACCCTACACGAGGCCTAATAGGTCATTTGACAAGAATAAGCCATTTGACAGGAAGAGGGATCCACCTGATCCTAGGAGACAAAATGCACCACCATTTGATAGAGAAACACTAAATGATTTACGAAAGAAAAAATTATGTTTTTGGTGCAAGGCACCCTATGATGATAAACATGTATGCCCTCTTCGTCCCAAGGTGAAAAATAACCAGATGGAGTGGTTTTATGAGGGGGAAGAGCATTCTGATCTGTCAGACCAGCAAACTGATTCTGAGCATTCAGATGATGAAAGGTCTGAAAATGATGGTGAAAACGAAGGAGGAAGGAAGCTACAGGAGGCACATTTGACTAGTCTTCAGAGAGATGGATCGTTTAGACTTCGTGGGCTCCTAGCAGGTCAGAAGGTAATCACTCTACTTGACACTAGTGCCACTCATAATTTCATAGATGCACGGTTGGTAGAGAGACGTGGTATATAGACAGAGGAGTTTGAGGGTATTCGAGTCAAGGTGGCTGATGGGTACACCCTCAAATGTGACAGAAAGATAACTGATCTTCCGATGCGGCTAAACAACTATGAGTTCAAGACTAAATTCTATGTTGTTAATATGGGAGATACTGATGTGGTGTTAGGGATGGCATGGTTTCACGATCTGGGTGAGTTCACACTCAATCTACGAGACATGGAGATGAAGTTCAAGGTTAATGGGAAACCTCATGTCATCAAAGCCATTAGAGACAGTAATCTGAGGATGGTTTCGTACAGGCGGATGGAGAGACTCATTCGTCATGATATGGTTGATTGAGCTGCAGAGTGTATGTTATTGCCAGCACAACAGGAGCAGCAGAAGGGTGAGTACCATCCAAACATTCAGATACTGAGGACTAAACACTCCAAAGTGTTTAGCGACATTCCACCTGGTAGACCTCCAGACAGAGGCATTGAGCATATTATCGAGTTGGAGGAGGGCACAAAGCCCATTATGATTACACCCTACAGGCATCCGAAATGACTCAAGGATGAGATAGAGAAGACCATCAATGAGTTATTGGCTATGGGGCATATTAGACCTAGCAAGTCACCTTTTCCTTCATCGGTTGTATTGGTGAAAAAGAAGGATGGATCACTTCGGATGTGTATAGATTACCGCCAACTCAATAAGAAGACAATTAAGAACAAGTACCTGATACCCCGCATCGATGAGTTGATTGATGAGTTGCACGGTGCTATCTTCTTTACGAAGATTGACTTGAGATCTGGGTACCATCAGATTCAGATGAGGGAGCAGGACATAGAGAAAACCGCTTTCAGATGCCATTGCGGTCACTCCGAGTTCTTGGTTATGCCTTTCGGTTTAACCAATGCACCTGCTACCTTTCAGTCTACCATGAACAGGGTCTTCAGTTCTTAGCTACGGAGATTCGTGTTGGTCTTCTTCGATGACATCTTGGTGTATAGTAGGTCATGGGAGGAGCATTTAGCTCACTTGGATACAGTTTTGGGTATCTTGGCGGAGGAGTCCTTTTACGCCAAGGAGTCCAAGTGTGAGCTAGGCATGGCTGAGTTGTTGTATTTGGGGCACACCAATGCCGAGGGAGCTAGTACGGGACCCCTAGAAGGTCCAGCTTATAGCTGGAGTGGCCAGCACTGCAGAACCTTTACGCAGCCTCTCGTGAGGGATTCATTGGGCTATGCTTTTATGTGAGATTTGTTAGCAGTGTTCTCATTGCCATGCCGCACTCTTTACCTGATTTGACAAAAGCAGTGCTTTTGCTTCAATACCACAGCTCGAGTGCTTTTGGATAGTTTAAGGTGATCATGACTTTGTGTCCAAGTGCTAGTAGCATTACTCTAACTTTACGGTAATATTTTGATTTGTTTTGTGATGTGCTTCAGGAGAGGGCATTGGTGTTGTTTTGATGCAGGTGAGGCACCCTATTGCTTTTGAGAGCAGGAAGCTTAGGGGTCTTGAGAGGTTTTACAACATTTATGACAAGGAAATGTTAGCCATTATGCATGCTTTGGCTAAGTTCAGGCAATACTTGGTAGGCAGCAAGTTCAGTGTGCGTACAGACCACAACAGCCTGAAACACTTCTTTGGACAGCGAGACCTAAATGAGAGACAACAAAAATGGGTCAGCAAACTACAGTCATATGATTTTGATATTACCTTCATTAAGGGGAAGCAGAATGTTGTAGCTGACGCTTTGTCTCATAGACCTCAGTTGAATGCTATGGCACAGATTTTCGAGGATTGGAGGCATTGGATCGTTACAGAGTATGCTAAGAACCCATGGGCTTCTAGCATTGTTGATGGGACAGAGCAGGATAGTAGGTACACCATTGTGGATGACTTGATCATTTACAAGGGGCGGGTTTTTCTGGTTCCTGGTTCCGAGTTGAGGGATACAATACCAGAGCTCTCTATGATCTTCCCATGCATGGGCCATCCCGCCATTTCCAAAAACATACAGGCTTGGTTCGGGAATCGCTTCATTTGGAAAGGGCTAAAGATCGATGTTCTCAAGATGTACGAGAGTGTTCTGTTTGCCAGCAGAACAAGCAAGAACACACATATCCTGTTGGGTTGCTTCAGCCACTTCCGATACCTGACAGGAAGTGGGAATGCTTATCAATGGACTTTATCACGGGTTTGCCAAAAGCCCAAGGTAAAGATTGCATTTACGTAGTTGTTGATCAGTTGACCAAATATGCACACTTCTTTCCGATCACCACTACATTCACAGCATCGCAGACTGCAGAGCTTTTCTTCAAAGAGGTATTCCGCTGCATGGGCTGCCTTTAATTATAGTCAGCTGAGTAGAGATACCGGGTTCAAGGAGCAACTTTTAAGCGGAGCTTTCTTGTTCTGTGACTCTTTTTGCGGGACCGGGAATTCGATTACCTCAAGTACCAAATACCATCCACGCATTGCATGTATGCATCTAAATTGGTCATCATGGGCAGGAAGGTTATCCACAAGCACCATATTGAATCGACAACAGAGGGCTTCTGGGTGTGAGGTGGATATACCTCCGCGGAATATTGTTATAACTCCACTCACCACATGACTATGCAGATGACGCCCTTCATGGCATTGTATGGGTATGAGGCGCCCAACCGTTTGGATTTGATATTGGGTGATAGCAGAGTGCCTAGGGCAGGTGATATGATGCAGAGTCAGCAGGACATTTTGAGGTCTCTCAGAGACAATATCCACAAGTACGTAATCAGCAAAAGCAAAGATAAAGATAGCTGATCAAGAGGGCTGGAGTGCATTCCTCCTTTGCAAGCAAGACATGGTGCATCCCATGTTACGTTTCAAGCATCCGGATGTCACCTACTCTACGGAAGAGTGGTGCGGCAGGCTGAAACCTTCGCTACCAGCGGTCCATCCCATGCTTTTCAATGCACGAAAAAAGGTGAAATGCTTCACTGCTTTCGACGACCGGGCCGGAGCAGCAGGCGCATAACGCATTTCCCATGTCCTACCCCAAAAAGAAGGCATTGGGTCAGCACGCACTCTCCCATTCCTCGCCGCCACCCTTGGATGACGGGCGAAACCGACATTGAGGCTCCTGCTGCCATCCTCGGTGTGAGAGAGAGACATCTCGGAGCGGATCAAGGAATATTCCAACCGGGCGGAGAGGACGCTGGAGGATGCCGGGCATGGGAGTCCGGCGGAGCATTCTGCTGATCCGGAGGCTGAGATTGCTTGAGGACAAGTAATTTCAGGAGGGCTGGACCGGTGAATGTCCTCCTAGTCAATAATAAATGGTTAGAGGTTAGCCCAATTCTGACCCTTGTAGGCCTGGCCAGATGTGTGTAGAGGGATCACTCTTGAGGCAATTCATCCGTGTTCGTGAAGCCGACACCTTCCAGCCTGATTCAGTTTCGCCTCTAGAAGCAACGCTTTGTTAGAGGGATTTTTATTGCATACTTACCATTTATAGTAAATCAGCAAGTGATTGCTATTTTGGAAGAAAGTGGCACCCGTTCCAGTTGGTCGTGGGCCCGGGCCAATTCAAATTTCTAAGTGGATCCTCATGAACAAACAAAGGTTTACTCGCATTTAATATTTATTAAAAGGTTTATTAATTTGCCTTTATAATATAAAGTCACTTTAATGAAATATTAAAATTATTAAGTGGCGAATTATAAAGTATTTAATACTTTATAAAAGAGGGGTTAAAATAATAATTAAATGAGCATTTAATTATTAATCAAAAGGGGACGCCATTTATTAAATATTTGTCCTAAGTCAAAAAGGGCGAAATTAATCATTTATTTAAATGATCATTAAAAGATGCCTTGGGTCGAATTTATGAAAGGAGGTATATATACTACCAAGACAAATCGAACTCATTATGTGATTGATTACTCTAATTTGTCTTTATTCTTCTATCGGAGAGCATTGGGGTTTGTGAAACCAGGGTTTCTGTAGATCATCAGATTTTGAAGAACGTTCCCTCTTCAAAATCAGGCATACTGAGACTGTGCAATACCAGTTGAAGATTGTCAGTTGAATAACTTCATTCAGAGGTTGTTACAGAGTTTCACAGTGGGGTTTCATTCAGAGTTGGATCGATTCTCTTTCCAGAAGGAGAATCTTATATTGGCAGGGTTTTGTTTGGCATTTGGCACGAATATCAAGATAGTACGGAATTCCTCTTTGCTGGTACAGGCTGTACAAACACATCAGCAAGGCCGTACAATCTCCCCTCAGCCAGACGTCTTGTTTTGTGAGCTTCTGCTTATTGCATCTTGAGCGCCTAGGGTTTCTGGAGTTTTGGTGTTGATCTGAGGGCCTGTAGTTGGCTCTATCTTCTCAACCATACCTTTGCTACTTCATTAATGGCGGCTGCAAGCATTCAGGTTCCCTTTAAATAAAATATTGTTTTTCCCTTCTATGTTCGATTTAATTTATTGTATGAGTTCTGGAGATCAATAAATGTATGCGCATTCATCTGGAGAGCAATATTGATGCAAATTTATTGTTAATGAATTTATTATGAATTTTATAGTATTTTAGAGCAAAATCGCAATTTATCTTTTATGGCAAAAACCTACCAAAAAATCAAAAATACAGAAAACAAAACAAAACTTCAGTTTATTGGCCAGTGATCAGGTTGAGAGACGCCTGGTCTCTTACATCGGGCGTAGATTTTCTCAGTTTTTTTCACGACTCCTTGTGAATGAAAGTCACGCCCTTTTGTTCAAGGTGTCGGGTTCTTGTTTCTTGCACACGTCTATTTCTTTCGAATTAAAAAATCGCGACCTCTAGGAAAATCGCATTTTCATCCTCCCGCGCGATGTGCAACCCACGTTTTTTTTTGGTTCGACGGGCTTGAAGGGTTTTGCGTCCTGTTTTTGGTGGCGTTTGGCGACCTGTGTAGACGTATTTTTGTTGTGATAAAAATCGCTTGGAATTTGTGAAGGGTTTCAGACATTTTTTCTGGACCTAGGCATGATTTGTCACATTTTCTGGATGCGTTTTCTGTTACTAGCTCCCATTTTCTTTTGTGAAGAAACTTATGCCGACCTTTCAGACAGGTTACCAAACACCCTTTTTGCTCATGTTTTTTTTTTGTGCACAACTCTCTTCTTGCACGCAACTAGTAGTGACGGATTTTTTTTATTGCGTGGGTATTTTCTCCCACTCGTTCCTGCAACTTGTGGTTTCTGGAAGTTTTTTTCAGTCTTCTGACCTAGGGTTTGTTGTATCTGGATTTGTCAAATTTCTGCAAGTTTTCCAGTCTATTGTTCACGGATTGCAAAATATTTTGAAATTTTTAGCATATTCTGCCTTGTTCAAAATACCTTGGGATTTGTGCCTTCTCTTTCCGTCAGAATGTTTTGGGTGTTTTGAAATCCGTGCATTGGGATTTGTGTAACCGGGTTTGCCTCGATTTTTGTGCCTAAAATTGCCTCTGTTTTCAGTACAATGGAATTTGTGACTTGGGTTCCATGCATTCAATATTTTTGAGCCTCTTCTGTGTATCTTGTTTTTCGTGCTTCGGAAAGCGTGAAAGATGGCATCTTTGACCAACATTATGTTGGAAGGCAGTCAGCAATTCAATGGCAGAAACTATAATACCTGGAAGCAGGGAATCATAACTATCTTCGAATATCGATGTCTTGATCAGATAGTCCTAAGCACTGCTACTCGTCCCACAACGGCAAGTAAAGACCAAGAAAAATTTGATGAGCAAAATCATGAAGCGGTGATGCTCATTAAATTGTCTATTACCGATGATCGGCTTCCAGAAGTTCTATCAAGCAAATCAACTGCTGAGATTTGGGAGCATTTGAAAACCTTGCATGAGACCTCAGACAAGAGCCGTGTGTTCTTTTTAAAGAACCAATTGTTCTCTATCATGATGGATGAGAGAATGTCCTTACAAGAGCATCAGACAAAGATTCAGGACATCTGTGATCAGCTGGAGGCGATTGGTCGGGAGATGGAGGAAGAAGACATGGTAGTCATCACTTTGAAAAGTCTACTGAAGTCTTACGAGCACTTTGTAGAAACTCTCAACATTACATCAACTAATGTTGATTTGAATTTTCTAGAGCTGTGTACCAAATTTTTGCAACAGGATCGTTGGAGACAACAATTTGGTAGTAGTGCTTCTCCGTCCTCTACAGAGCAAGCTCTTGCAGCCAAGTCTCAGGCTAAGAATAAAGGGAAAGGTCAGCCTACGCAGCAGAAAGGCTTAGGTCAACCTCAGGGCAGCCCCAAGAAGAAGAACATTCAGTGTAATTACTACCACAAATATGGTCATATGAAGAAGGATTGTCATCAACGTTTGGCTTCTGAACAGAAGAAGCAGGGAGCGTCTCAGCAGAAAGCGAATGTTGTCAAGCACACTAAGCAGAAGGAATCTGCATTTTATGCCTTTATGGCTAAAACATCTGCAGATCATGTGAAGTCCTCTACCCGGTACATTGATTTAGGTGCTTCGCAACACTTCACCCATCGGCGTGATTGGTTCACCAACTTCTCTCCTTTCAGTGACTCAGGCATTTTTGGAGGAGGTGAAGGGTATACCGCTGTCGGCAAGGGCAACGTTCAGATTCAGTCTGGTGGGAGGAATCTCATATTCTTCAATGTATACTATGTTCCTGGCATGGAACTGAACCTTCTCTCTGTCAGTCAGATTATGTGGCACTCTCCTCAGTTGGATGTGGCATTCAATGCACATAAGTGTTCAATTGTTGATCGGGAGACTCGCACCACTGTGTTTGTTGGTATTGAGGATCATGGTCTTTACAGACTTGTGGATACAGGTGATTCTCCAGAGTTAGCCATGGCAACTAGAAATTCTTCCATCACCAATCTTTGGCATCAACGTTATGGGCACTTAAATGTGCACTATCTCTCTCTGCTATCTCGGGAGGGACTTGTAGTTGGTTTACCTAAGATCCAGACTTAGCATCATGGAGTTTGTGGAGCTTGTCAAGCTGGGAAGCAGCACAAGACATCGTTCTCGAATGGTGACTCATGGCGAGCCTCTAAGGTACTACAGTTGGTTCACGTTGATGTATGTGGGCTAATGAATACACCTTTTGTTACTGGTTGCAGGTATTTCTTGCTTTTTGTTGACGATTTCAGTCGTAAAATGTGGGTGTACTTTCTTAGACAGAAATTAGATGTGTTTACTATATTTCAAAAGTTTAAGGCCTTAGTAGAGAAAGAGTCTGGTTGTTCCATAGTCACACTTAGGTCAAATAATGGGGGCGAATTTTGTTCTATTGATTTCTCCAACTTCTGTGATATACATGTCACCAAACGCCAGTTAACCACACCCTACACTCCTCAGCAAAACGGTGTTGTAGAGCGGAGCAACCGCACAATCACTGAGATAGCCCGCTCCATGTTACAACACAGGAGGGTACCTAAGAAATATTGGGTAGAAGTAGTCTACACTGTCGTCTATCTCCTTAATCGGTCTCCTACACAGGCTGTTAAGGGGAAGACTCCTAAGGAAGCTTGGGCTAGTCGCAAACCTCAAATCAATCATCTGAAAATCTTTGGCTCTTTAGCATATGTATGGATTCCAGATGCCATGCGCTCCAAGTTGGATTCCTAGAGTCAAAAACTTATGTTCACAGGATACAGTGGCAACCATAAGGCTTACAGGCTGATTGATGTAGAAACTAATCGTCTCATCTTCAATCGGGATGTTGTCTTTGATGAAAAACGAGGACCCTTTCACCTTTCCTCGTCTATGCAGAATTTTGAGGATCAGCCTTTGAAGGCTTTTGATTTGGGTGTTTTTCTTCCGTTAGGTCCACCTGATGGGAGGGATGATGCAGATTCTATAATTGATGATGCTCAACCCAATTTCCTCCGGATGATACTGATCTTCCACCTAATGAACCTATTCCAGATCCAATACCACTTCCAGCTCCTCCTCATGTATCCGATGTTGGCACTTCTACTCTCAGGCCTAAATGGTGGGCTAAGGCTATTGGTGATCTTCATGATGATGAGCCCATTGAGGGTGGATCGTCCAGAAACAAGAGCAAACAGCAACATACAGTTAATTTTGCTCTCATGGCCAACATTCACAGTATTTATGAGCCTCAGACATACTCAGAGGCTAAAGGAATTCTTGAGTGGGAACAGGCTATGGAGGTTGATACCATCTGCTTTGTAATAAACTCAGCCGCTTGGGAAGCATTCGCAGATGACAAAAGGCTTGGTTTTCTATCGGGAAATTAGTGGTCTCTCCCTTGACACGCAGCCTCAAAGTTCGAGCTGGAATTAGATTGCCTTTTATTTGCACACTTGATACAAGAAGAATAAAGGAGTCGAATTAAATATAATTTGGAGTCATTTGGATTGGATACATCAAGTATAATCGTTGATATGAAGGAACCGATAGTTTTAATAGAAGCCGCAAATGTCAAAAATCGGACTAATGAAGATAATTGGAGGAAAGTGGAATTCTGGGAAGAAATCACAAGGGATTAATATTTCATGATATATATTGCCTTTGGAAAAACAACTGGTTGAAAATTGCATATGATGGAAAGGTATCGGGTTTGCTAAAGAAGAATCGTGGAATACATGTTTTCTTTGGCATGGGTGCACTTGTCTAATTCAACCAA
>VDFB02305335.1:0-17317 GCA_007258455.2 Sequoia sempervirens | reverse complement strand
AGGATATTTGCGGTTTATGATTTTTTAATGGTGGTTTAGTTAAATTAGTGTTGGAATCTTTAGTCTTCTTTGGACATTTGGTACTAAAAATTTCAAATTATTTGGTTAGTCATTTTTAGTCTAAGTTAATGTCTAGTGTTTTTTTAAACCTTCTTAGATTTTTCTCATCTTTTATTTTAGATTTAGGCCCCACTTGGACTTTAAGGGTGTGTCTTCTACCACCTACCATTTTTTGTGAATAGTATATATTATTTCCTTTTTAGTTTATGAAAAATAATAAGACCTTATTCATAAAAAATGTAATTTCATACTTTAAATTGGGTTAAATGCATTACCATCATCATTTGTTAGTTGGTAACATTTATTGAAGTACGTTTATGAGATCATTTGGGTATGCTTTGAGAGTATCTTATTTCATTAGATATGAACAAGAGCTAAAATTTTGAGATTGTTAAGCCTAGGGTATAGTTTAATATGTCTTTGTTTTTAGAGTAGAGTTGACCATATCTAAAAACTATAATTTTAAGTCTTTTTATCTTCTTAATTACAAATAGTGTTAAACACGAACAAAGGGATCACATATCAATTAGTGCAAAAATTACAAATTAGTCATCTCTAAGTCAATCAACAGAGATACATAAAAGAGTTATGTACACTACTAAGTCATGATGGAGTCTATATCGTATATTTGTCAATAACCTCGTATAAATGACATCATTATATCCTTTGTAATGATATTTTGCATATGCACATCTGTGTAGTCATTTTCTAAACCTTAATTCTTCACAACCTTCATGGTTGTTTTTTTCATACAAATTCAACATTGATCATATACCAAAATCAAAATAATATAAGGTGATAAAAATAATTTAATAAAATATTGATCATATTTAAATAGAATTATAAATTGTGGCATTTAAGCAATCTATATGGTGATAAAATAAGATTCTTCTAAGTTTAGTATTTTAGATGCTCATTTTTTTTAGCACATGAATTATATTTTTTGAGAATGTTGGTTTGTCCATTTATGTTGAAATACAATATTTATATCTTTCAATTAATTTTTATGCCTTCCTTTCTAGAATGAAATATTGCATGGAATTAAAACAAAAAATAATGTCATATATGAGTCCAAAAAATAAGATACTAATAATTAATTAAGGATAGAAATATGTAAATAAGGTTTCACTAATTCATTCTCTCATTTGGAAAGAGTCATTCTAGTGTTTTAATCTAACACCCTCTTTCAAATTGCATCATTTTATCTTATATAAAATGCACTAAAATTTTGCAAGTAGTTGGCAAAAAAATAGAATAAATACAAGAACATATTTGCTCAATTGAGGTGAATCAAGAAAATGTCAACAAATGGTTGTTCGTCATCACAAAAGGTACCTTTATTGGTGTGAAAAAATATACTTTATCTAGCTAGTTAAATATGAGCACCTACTTACACTTCGACACTTAGCTTACTTACGTCTCTTTTTGTTTTTTTTTTTATCTCATTGCATACAATTTAGATACATTGTGTGATCTTAGAATGTCTTAGGGTTTTTTTCTTACCCTTATATAGCAAGGTCATTTCATTATATCTTATTATACTATGATTTATTATTTGTGGAGAGATATAACAATTATTTATTATAGCTCTCAATTGTACAATTATTTTTGGTATTCATGATATATTATTGTACCTATGAGTTTCTCCATTATTCCAACATGGTATCAAAAATCTAAATCAACAAACCAATTCTTGATTTTTTAAATTTTTTTTACCATATTTTGTTAGAGAAAACCTCTTTGAGCAAAAAATACCTCCCTATTATGTCTAGAAGGCATAGAAACCTTAAGGTCGTGTGTCCAAATGCTTAAAATAAAGTTAAAAACTTTTTGAGGTATTTTTTGTAGTAATTTTTTTGTAGAAAAAATCCATATAGTCATGTACAGATAAGTACAAACATACAAATCTATATGGTTTCATAAACTTGGTGAATTTTTTCTCCTTTTGATAGAACTCAATTTTATTGGATGGAATTTTTTTGGGTGCTTTTAAAAATATTGGACAATTTGTATTTGTAGTGATGGTGTTTTAAGAATATACCATTTTAGGTTTCAACTATTGATTCCAAGGTTTTAGGTGACATTTAAATGTATTCATCACTACTCAATATTTTCAATTATGCGTAAGAGACATTATTAAGAATTTAAATATCCATCATTGTTTCCCTTCAACAACACTTTTGCGACATCCACCACCCTTCAATGGCTAAAAAAAGATATATTGTCTCCAAAAAAAGACTAAAATATCCACCCCAATGAGACTCAATCAACACTAGCCATTGCATCTCCACCCACCCTTTATTAATGTGCTTCTAGTGACTAGTGTCTAGTTGCCAAACCCTAGCCATGTGGGTGACTAGGGTCTAAAGGACTAGTCGCTAGCCCTTGACCTCTAGCACTTGATCACATGAGTGACCAATTGCTAAACCTAGGGGGCTTTTTTGCTTTAGGGACCTAAATAAGCACTTTTAAAAAATCAAACATAACTTAGCCATACGATGCCCATTTTTTAAAAGTGAATACGCATAAAAAAAATTATCCTATGATCTACGTAGCCATCAAAATGGTATTTTATATTTGTTTATAAGTACATAAAAATTCCATCTAAAGTGAACTCTTTTCTATTTTCTCTACTATTATAAACATTTAGAAAAGGTGTTTACTTTTCTTATTGTAGGGGGTTCAATTTTCTCCCTAGAACACATTGAGGGATAAAAAAAATGTCATTTTTGCATAATCAAAACTCAAACAAAAACTGGTAGAAGCCACCTCCATCGAGCATCTTACACTACAAAATTATTAATCCTAGAAACCTCATATGACCATATTGCTCATATCCAAGGGATTATGATCTATATTCCAGGATTATTTTCCACTTAATTTCACTCAAGAATATGAAAAAATTACATATAGAAATAAGATAGATGAAGCCATGGGACTAATTTCACTACATTTTCAAACAATCTATTATTTCGCATTGAGTCTTGGTGAACTCCTAAGTATAAATTTTGGATAAATATAGGGAGTTTTTGGTATATTTAATGAGTTCCAAGCACTTTAGATTGAGGAAATTTTGACAATAATTAGATCTAATTACTTCTTCTCCATTGTGTACCTTTTGGTAAAATTTAAGCCACTTAGATCACAATTACAAGGTTGTGGAAAGGGAAAGATTGAAAAATAATACAAGTTTTCCTAATTTTATCTAAGACCAAAGGGTCATTTCAAGTCTTCTCTTCTAAATTTTATTCTACTATGGATGTACTAGGTGATACTTTTACTATGCCAAGATATTTTGAGATATTTTATTATTGTTTGACATGGAAATAGGCTAAGTTGGTATAATTAAAAGTTATTTCTATTTTTGAAAACTAGGTATTGGCATCACAATCATCCAAAGGGAAAGGGGAGAATAAATAGAATCCTAAGATAGATTACTCATCAGGTAGTGAGAATTCCTCCAAACCAACACATAAGTTAGAACAAAAAAATAATCCAATTCATAGAATGACAAACCTTCCAAGTTTGGTGAGTTTTTCTCCTAGACAAAGAAGAAATCAAGAGAAACCTACAATTTTTGTGGAAAAGAGTTACATACCATAACTAAATATTGGAAGAGAATAAATCCTTTAGAAGAAGCTATGTAGAAAAATAACATTTCATCATTTAAGTTTCCTTCCACTTGTACAAGTTAAGGCCAAACCCTTTATACATTGGCTTTGTCTTCCACACAGAGTTGGATACTTGACTCAAGAGATTCTCATCATATGACACATTCCTATGGTTTTACATCATTTTAAAATTGTATTACTTCACAAATTGTAGTGGGGGATTCTACACAACTTTTAGTTTTGGGAATAGATTGAACATGGTTGTATTTAGATGTACTTTTGGTTCCTAATATTTCATCCATCCTCCTTTTTATGTATTGGATTTTCACTAAAACTAGTCTAGGATAGTTGAGTTCTTACCACATGATGTGGCTATTCAAGAGATTCATTATCTAAATATTGTTTTGGCTTCAAAGAGTGGTTATCATATATAAGTTATATATGTTAATGGTTTTGAGATTTAATTAATATAATCTCTTATAACACATGCAAATTTTTTGAGGAAGCAAACTTAGCATGAATAATTTGATCATTTCAATTACAAGGATCTATAACAAATAAGCACGCAAGAATTGGCGACTGGTCTATCTAATATTTCATGCACAAAGGGAGTTTTTCAAGGTCATGTACTTGGAAAGCATCATGAGGATCCTTTTCCCAAAGGTAAGGCCACAAAAGAAAAATCACCTTTAGATTTGGTACACAATGATCTCATGTCATTTCTATCTCCTTTATTTTTAAGGGTCAAGTATGTGTTGACATTTATTGATGATTTCTATATATGTAGATGGGTGTACTTTCTTAAGTACAATAGTGAGATATTTAATGCTTGTAGGACCTACAAGGCACTTATGAAGTAGGACCTTCTCTTTCTGTTAGGAGGATACACATAGATAATGGAAGGAGTATGCCAATCAAATATTAGATATTTTTATGGTGAGAATGGTATTTAGCATCAATTTATAGTTCCCTACACCCCTCAGTAGAATGGTGTAGCTAAGATAAATAATAAACTTTACGAGAGAGAAATTTGTATGATTCAATCACTGAATATGGATTCCACTTTTTGGGTTGAATTAATCAGTTCCAAATTTTACATTTTGAATCACATGCCACATTTAAGGTATTAGAAAATAATACTCCTAAGGAAGCTTGGTCTCATCTCAAACTAGATGTATCTTTATTCTGATTATTTGTAGTGAATCTTGGGTATTTATTCTAAATGGTCAACAAAATGCCATGGAGTGGAAGAGTCAACCACTCATAGTTTTTTTCTACTATAAGGATGTTGAGTCTTAGAAGTTGTTTGATCCTATTTATGGATATTTCTTATTTTGGTGAGATATTTAGTTTGATGATATATTTCATCTAATAGATTCTCGATCACTAGCTTCTTCCTCATTAACTACTCCTCCTTCACCTCTTGAGGAGTCCTTATTTATTGAGGATGAGGATGTTATTTCATATTTATTACCACCAGCTACATGGAATTTTCTACAATGCAATAAATGAGAGGTAAATTTTTTCAAATTTACTCTCACAATTAATTCTTTCCTCACACTCACCCAATACAAATAACACCAAAAATCAAAAGTTTTATCTTTGTAACTTTTGCATAGCTAGGTTGTAATTTGTAACCAACAAACTCCTTCATTCTTGAAAAACTTAAAATTCAACAAGAAATTACATTCAACCACAAGGTTTGTGGGCTGCTACATGCCCTTTCATATGCATACAAAAATCAAAAATAAAAATGGATTTATCTTCACCAAAATCCAAGGTTGCAACACAACCTTTCACATGCAACACAACCACACACTTACATACAACATCAAATGGTTGTGGGCTGTTACATGCCCTTGGAAATGTATTAAAAAATAGAAATGAACATCAAATTATTGCCTCAACAATCAAAGGTTAGCTCTCAACCTTCACACCTGCAAACAACACAACTACAACAATGCAACTTCACACATCAATCTTTGCAACTTCGAAAGATATCAAATCAACTACACACCCTTGAAATCTACCATCATCAACGACAACTCTCTGGAGATATGCTACACCTGGTCTCTCCTATTTCCCTTCTTTGGAAAGACTAACTCCAAAATGAGATGAATTTTACTTTTATCTTCTTATGTTTTCTTGTAATGACATTTCCAATGCATTTTATTTACATTTTGTTTGCATTCCAAAACCCCCCAAGAAAATCAACGCCCCTCCAAGAAGGGAAAATAAAATATAATTTAATATTCACTCTTGAATAAAATATGCATTGTAATCTTCCAAACTTAGGCCAAAATACAATATGGCTTTAAAATGGCTTTAATGCTTTTACAAATAAAGCAAAAAAGTAGATTCCTCAACTTGGGTGCCCACCTTTTGGGTTCCTATTTTTTAGGAGATGTGGAAATTTAAAATGTGAGTTACAAATGGCTTTAATGGCTCCAATAAACCCACACCATAAATTTATTTTTTCCTGCTTTTTCAATTTTAAAGCATATTCTCCATGATTCCACTTCACCACTTTGACCCAATTCGAAATCAAATCCAAATTCAAATTCCCCACATCACAAAATATTTAATTTCACACCAAAATATGAATTTCAATAATCAAACATGAAACCCAACACACCAAAATTGAAAAATTCAAAAATAAAACCTTCAAGTTGACACAGGATTGCACTAAGCCATGGATGTTCTTGCATCAGACACCTATGGTAGAAGAAAAGTGATCCTATCACTTTCCAAGAGGATGTCCAAGCTGAATAATCTCAACCTCATACAACCATGAAGAGCCCTCTACAATTCTTCCAAACCATTTCATCAAATGTTCCATGTATTGCTTCTTTCTTGTGCTTCTTTTCACCTTGCTATCAAGAATTGCTTCAATCTTTTCACTCTTTGAAGTAGGTGTGAATTCTTGTGGCTGTCTTATTTTTACAACTTCATCATTTTCACCTTCACAGAATATGGTTAGATCTGAAATATTAAATATTGGAGAAATATTTAAGTCATTGGGTAATTCTACCTCATAAGCATTACCCGATTCATGTTTTCTCATAATCTGGCAAGGTCCAATCTTCTTCATTTTCCACTTGTAGTCACCCATTGGAAACCTCTCCTTTCTCAAATTCACCATTACCTCATCACCAACTTGGAACTCTTTGTATCTTCTCTTCAAATCAACATTAGTCTTGTGTTGAAAATTCACTTTATGAATGTGCTTTCTTACTTCATAAAATTTCACTTTTCCAATGCTTTCTAAAGGATATAACGTTGCTGTAACTTGGTTTCCCTCACTCAAAAAAAAAATAGTAATACCATAAAAAGGATAAATTTCAACATTACATGACAAGGAATCATGACCACTTATCAAGACATTTTCACTTCTATTTTTCTCAAACAAGTACTCTTCAAAAAACTCTTCATTAACCTTTAAATTCAACTTTTCCAATTCAACTTTATCAAAAGAAATTTCTGCTACAACTAACTTATCTAATTATTCACTCTCTCTCTCATCAAAGGAAAGAATAAAATCAGATTTTACCTTACCCTCTGCTGCTACCTTCATTTCACCTAAGATTTCTTCTTCAATCTGAGTGAACAAATTGCCTTTCTCATCTCCATCATAGTTAATGTTAACAAAGCCAACATATTCTTTCTTCAAACCATCTAAAATTTTGATTTCATCAGCCAAACAAGACCTTGAATTTAGGCATTTGTGTGTGGAATTCCTAATTATAAAAATGCAAAACAAAAGAGAATGCAAACAAGGAGAAAACACAAGCAACGCTCAACGATTAGCCCTAGTTGAACTTAGACAAAACAAAGATAAAAAGAAGTGTGTTACCTTGTCCAAGTTGATAGGTTGGTTGGTCCTGTAATTTTGTTCAAATAATGTGATCACTTTGGATGGAGAATAACGTACAACCTAGCTCTAAATGCTCGTGAGAGGATAAGGAATGTATTCATGCAAATGGGTATTGAAATTGATACACAAAGTGAATGAAAATGAAGCTACAAAAATGGAGGTTTTTGGCTTGGATGAGTGCTTGAGAGTTAGAGTGCAAAATGTGTGTTGATGAATGTTTCAAATGAGGGAAAAATCCTCTAATTTTAGGGGAAATGACCCTAGAAAATGAAGGGTCTAGATGAGGCCACCATGGAAAAGATCGAGGGCTGGGATGAGTTGAGAACTCACAAGCCTCATATCCTGCCATGTATTAGATGAGGTGTTAAAAGGGAGGTGAGGTGGAGGTACCTTATTGTACCTAGGGATTGGGACAAGATCTCCTCATAAAGGATCTCCTTGTCTCTATGTGGGTGATGTGATGTATGAGGAATTTAAAATTCCTCAAATATCCACATGGGGAAGAGGAGAGGAATTAAAAATTCCTAAAAATACATAGGAAGAATAAATGTGAATTTTAAATTCACATGGGGAATGGGTTGCCTTCTCCAAAAGGAGAAAGCAATTAATGAAGGTTGACTTGGGGGTATTCCATAAATGGCATAAGGATTGGGTTGACCTAATCAAGTAATTAAGGTTGTGCAAACAAGGGATTAAGGGCTAATAAAGTATTAAGGGAAAGTGGAGAATTATGGAGGATGTGACTACTAATCGATTAAGGGTACATCTGTCATAGATTAATTAAATCAATCCTAGATTAAAAGGGAATTATGGAGATGGGACAGGAGAGAGAAAATACTTGAATTTAAAGAGTACTCTATTCATAAGGAAAATGACTAAAATTAAATAAACTAGAGTATTTATTTAATTTAGAAAGAAAAAGGAGTAAAGGATAAATTATTTAGTATTTAATTAAATACATAGGGACATTAGGAAGGGGCATATTTATTAAATAAATTATTTAATTAACACAAATAAAGGGATGACGAATAAAGGGGATGGAATTTTACCATATAGAATTGGTCAAATTGAATGTCTACTCTTCCACAAAGCTTACCAATCTTCTTTTAATGGCTGAATTTGTGTTTCCTCCTTCTTCTTCATTAATATGCGTATTGTCATATCCATCGTGCATTGCCTTCCTATCAAATTGCCAAGGTCTTCCTAGAAGAATATGAAAAGCATCCATTGGGATAATATCACATAAAACTTCATCATAATAGCCTCCTATCTTAAATTTTACCTCACATTGTTCACTGATCAAAAGCTTTTTGTCATCTTGTACCCATGCTATCCGATATGGATTTGGGTGCTTCTTCCTTTCTAGCTGCAATTTTCTTACCATTTCATTAGACACAAGATTCTCTATGCTTCCACTATCAATAATGACATTACATACCTTTACTTCACACTTGCATCTTTTCCTAAAAAAACTTCTCCTTTGAATGGATTTATCATCTTCATTTAACAGTGTTCTCCTAGCCATTAAAGTTTCACCATCTTCTACTTCTTCGAAATGTGATGATCTTGCTTCTTCTCTATTCACATTTGTTGTCCTATTTTGATTTTCAATCCTTCTTCTTGGCCTTTCCTCTTCATGAGGACACTCATATGATTTGTGCCCCTCTTCTCCACACTTGAAACAAGTTAATTTATAATTTCCTCTTCCAAATCCTCTACCCGATCTTCTTCTTCCTTTGAAATTTTGATCATGGGTCTGATTTGAAATCTCTCCTCTTTCTTCCTTGCTGCCCTTAGTGTCTTCAATCTGATCCGCATACTGCTGCAAATTATTTTTACCCTTTCCTCTTTGCTTATTTTCAAACCTCCTATTCATTCTTTCTTCTATTTTTAATGCTATTTGATAAGCATCCTCCATTGTCACAACTCTAACAAGTGCCATGTCTTCCTGAATGCTCAGTCTCAACCCATTTATGTATCTTGCAACCTTCTCTTTGGTCACCTCAGAAAGTCCAGTTCTAATAAGAATTCTATGGAATTCTTCCGTATATTCTTTCACACTCTTGTTGCCTTGTCTCAAACCTTGCATTTTCTTGAGCAGGTCTAATTCATAATCCATAGGAATAAATTGTCTTTTGAGTTTCTCCACCATTTTATCCCATCTGTTAATCTTTTATTTTCCTCTGCTTCCCCTTTCTAATTGGATCTCTCTCCACCATATGGAGGCATGTCTTTTCAACCTTGTTTTTTGCATATCTTACTTTGTATGGATCCTCTATCTCTTCAAATTTGAAATACTCCTCCATCTCATTCAACCAATCCATTAATTCTTCTAGGTTTAGGCTTCCATTAAAGGTAGGTACATCTATTTTCAATCTCTTTCCCATTTTTTTTAAAGCTTTTAGTAGTGGGTCATTTGCAACTGCTGCAATTTCTTCTCTTTGCTCAGTATCTAAACTAGCATTCTTTGTACTTTCTTCTTCAACTTCATCATCTTCACTTCTTGGGTCTTTATTTCTTGCAAATCCTCTCCTTATCTCATTTTGCAAATTTGAACACTGCCTTCTCAGGCTCCTAAAATCATCATTTCTAATAAAGTTATCTCCTCTTTTCTCTTCCCTCTACCTCCTACCTCCTACCTCTCTACCTCTACCTCTACCTCTACCATGATGGGCTTCTCTCCCATCATTTTCAATACCCACAACACAGTCCTGGTTGGCTACTCTCTTGATTGATGCAGTACACCTCGAAGATATTCTTTTCGATACCACTAATGTATGAGAGGTAAATTGATTCAAATTTTTGTAGCAGCCCACCTTAGTTTGCTTAAATAAAGCGTGAAGAACATAAAGATAAGCGAACAATTTTTTTTTTATAACATTCAAGACGCATATATCATGACAACTTAAGGTGTCGTTACTTTAAATAAATAAACATCTTCAATTTTCAAAGTACACAAGTTCAATTTGAAACATAAACAAACCATAATTCATTACTCATTGTAAGCTCATAACAACTCAATGATATACAAGATAAGTTACAAAGATGAGATTTCTCTAATCTCGATACAATAAGCATAGATACAAAAGTTCCCTCATGCAAGAGGTAGATATACAAGAAGAGTAGTAAACTCTCAACATAAAGGTCAAGTCTACGATCACACTGCAATCCTTCCCCATAAAGAGAATGAAATCAGGACCCTCCGACATACCTCGTGCAACCTGCAAAAAGGATAAAAATGGTGATAGCATGGTTTCCTCCCAACCGCGTGGAACCAAAAAGGTCCACTCCCTCCGTGCTAGGAGATACTGACAGGTCCACAAGTATACGAACATGAACGCAGAACAAAACATGAACTGGGTTAACATTCACTGTCACAACATTACGAGAACAAAGCAAAACAATTAAACTCGCAGTAACAAAGAAACACAACAAATGACTCACAACAGTATAACACAGTCATGCAACAGGCTAGAGTGTCATCATAGTGTCAGGTTACGTTACCCTGGAGAATCTTCCTAGACTACCGGCCCTCCTACAGAGTTACCCTGGCAGTCTCTTACGATTTCCAGCCCCTAAACAGACAAAAGTGGAGTCATTCTTTCCTTCGCGAAGACAGGAGAGATGACACGCCATTCCAAGCCTTCTCAACCCTACCTTGATCTAAATGAGCATTAAGGTACAAGGGAGGTAAATTAATATCTGAATTAAAATTTCATACTACCCAAACCCCTAGTACAATTTGTTAGATTTTCACTGAATTAACCAAACTTAGGTTAGGTTACCCTGGACACCGCTTAGGGTTCTGGCCCCTAACGTAAGCCACTCTTCCTAAGGACATGACTCAAAATCAGGTACATAGCTCTCAAGTACTAGGAACAAAATTGTGAAAGAACTCATTCTCCACATGACCCAGTTCAAATTATCTCATGGCATCATAAAGGAAACAATTACATCATGCTAAGATTCATTTCAAATACCACACCGATATGATATACAATGAGCAAAGTTAATCTCATGGTAGCAATATCAAATAAAAATCCTGTCCCTCATAACTAATCAACCATTCCAAGAGTATTCTAATCCCTATAAGCTTAACAACCCTTAAGTCATAAAAACATGGGCTATATTCTATTCAAATATAATTCAAAAGTAAAATTAATTCATTCCATTGAGAAACAAGACCCTCTTCAACTTCAATTTATAGATATATCCCCCATCAAAGATTTTATTAAGCATAAGGAAGAAATAGAATATACATTGGTACAATAAAAACCTTAATTCAACTAATTCAATCTGTATTTATTCAACTAATTCAATCTGTATTCTTTCTTCTCAAATGAACATAAATTTCATAAATATTTATGCTTTAACAAATTCTTTCTATAAACAACCAAAACAACACTTATGGGTACTATCATAAATGTATGACAGAACAACAGTCCACACAAGTTTGTTACTCTACTCAGAACTACAGAGTTCAGAGCGCATCAGGATAACGTTGTCAAATGTTATAAAAATCTGAAGAAGACTGTTTTAACATAAACAACCTGTCTAATCTTGTGAATATCCCTGAATAGTATGCAAGTTAAACACATTCCACGCATGTCCATATTTCAATCAGCGAATTGCATGGTTCAAGGAAGTATCAAATCGAACAGATTAACAAGAAAGTTCAGTCACACAACTGGTCAGTGTCCACGCAAGACAAGAGTATAAAGGTGCGTCGAACTAAAGTGAAGATTAGCTCCAAAGAATACACTGATGTTGCATACTCATTTAATGACGATGATAAAGACGAGGAAGTGAAACAAAAACCCAAGGCTGAGGTAAATGGAGGAGAATCAGGCATCTCCAAGGGAACCCTACAAAATGTGGATGATATCCCGGTTTCTAGAGAGCTCATGATTCAGGTTGATATGAAGAATGATGTTGTTCAGGTACCCATATATGGCATCATGATTCCATTTCATGTAGCCACCGTCAAGAGTGTTTCAAGCCAACAAGATGGAGGGAATTCTTATATAAGGAAAAATTTCAATGTTCCAGGTACCGGCTTTAATGCCAACATTGAAATTCCCTAGCAGTATTTATGTTAAGGAAATTTCCTTTAGATCAAAGGATTCGAAGCACATCAACCATGTGGTACAAATAATTAAATCCCACAGTCGATCTGTGGCAATGTAAGAGTCTGAAAAGGCAGAGAGAGCTACACTGGTGACTCATGAGAAACTTCAGCTTTCAAAACAAAGCCAATTAGGCTGGCAGACTTGTGGATCAGGCCAACATATATATATATATAATCTCCATACAAATCATACATGCACATAAGGTGCTGAAAATTAACCGAATGTTTTGCACAATAGTTGGAGTTAATGAAGTTCATCTACAGTTTACAATGCATAAACTTGGGAGGTCTTCAGTCTATAATTTGGCCTAACTGGAAGTATTCAAAGCAGTGCGATTAAATAATCTTTTGATTTACACAAACAGTAAAGCCCATCGAATTCTGCAGAAAGGGATTAAGACGCCAACTAATCTAGAGATTAGACATGATTTAAATTCTCTCTATAAACAGGGGTGGTGGCCTGAGAGTGGCTTGATTGAATGAAATAATTATGAATAAGGAATTTCAAAAACAACGCTATCAAATAACCAATTCGCAAGGTAGAAAGCTACAGGGTTGGCATAACTCCAAACTAAGTGATATATGGGAGTCCCTCAAAGAAACAAAGAATAACATTAAGTCCCTTATATGCGCAACCTACAGCGACACCAATACATGCATCAAGAAAACAATATCTAGATTCAAAATCAAACTATGGAGAGAAATACGCACTTCAACTTCAATGACTGGCGCGATTGGAATAAGTGAAAAATCTTTAGGGTCGGCCAGTGCTTACATAGGAAAATTTTAAAACAGGAGAATATCAAATGTATATTGTTTCCAGAGCAAAACCCACAGTTGATCCAAGAAGATATAAGCTCCATACAGGGCCGCGAGAGAGAGGAAGATATAAAGAAGAAAGCAATACACGCATGATGATAGGATGTGCAAGATTTAAAAACTTGAAGCAAGTAACATGAGTACAATCTATTTGCTGCTGAAGCCAAAGCTAGAATTTATCTCAATGGAGTAAAGGGAATTCTCGAAAGACTTAAGGGGTATATAAATTTTTCTTTAAGCAATGCAATTCGATATACAAATAGAATAAATGACTATCCCAGATTTAAACAGGAGTTGTTTAATTTATATATTTTTTTTTTTAGAGAAATACAAGCTCTGTATTTTATTCTCTTCAAAATTAAAATTGAGATTAGCAAGGAACCTGGAATTTTTCTTGCTTGAATGAGGTGGTTTGTTGCAAAGCTCACTACTTTCAGTTCAGAACTTCAGCAAACTTCCCAAAATTCCAACCAGTTCTGCAATCCCCAAGTTTCAAGAACCAGAGAAAATAGCTCCAAGAACAAGAAACTTCGTATAATAGAATGTCAAAAATTAGTTTCCTTTTTTAATCTTCTTCTTCCAGATTATCTTCCGTTTCCTATTTTTCTCCCTTTTCTGGCGTTCTCCTTTCTTAGAAAATTCATCCCCTCCAGAACTGACGTTTTTCCTCTTTTTTAATCTGGCATTTTTTTTTATTCTCCAGATCTCCCTTAATTCTTGCGTAGTTATCATTACTCCAGTAAAACGTCCTCATCCAACTAGTTACGTCCCTCATTTTCTGTCTTTTCCATTTCTCATGCAATCAATTCGCTTTTAATGAATCAGTTTCCAGATAGTTAACCCTGCCAACTGAATCCTATCGACTAGTTCCCATCTTTTAAAATTTATCACAGGCCAACTTCATAATTATGGCAGTTAGAAAACTTATTGTTTACCGAACTTCCCAATAAAATATCTGCTGTCTGCGTAATTATTCCATAAGCCTACTCATATCATTGAAATTTCAAAACTAACTTCTTCTTAAAAAGAACATAAAGATAAGTAAACCTTTAAACCAAATCCAATGATTAACACCAATAATAACCAACAAAACAAACATTTCAAAATATAATTAATCATTTCCGTTCATGTAATAAAAAATTAGCTTGTTTATTTATTTTCAATTTGTTAATCATAACACAAGTATAAATGAGAGCTTAACTTTTAAATCAAAACTCAATTCACCTATTAAACATAGCATAGGCTCAAAATACACAATAATAAATGGATATACACCTATTTAACTCATAAAAATAATTTAATGTTTACAAAAGAATAACATTACCAATTAAATAAATCAAAACTTAGTAAATATTTGTATACATGGTCAAACAATTAAACACTAAATTTACATACAAAATTCACAACCAAGACAATACGAATGAACATGACGAAACACAACCAATAATTGTTTCACAAAGGAAAGCACAACTGAAAATCAAGATGTCCAACATATCATCCACAGTGTCACAAAAACATAAAAACATCTAACAAACAACTGAAACAAACCAAACAGAGTATCACGATGGGAGGGACATTACATCAATTTACTCACAATTAATTCTTTCCTCACACTCACCCAATACAAATAACACCAAAAATCAAAAGTTTTATCTTTGTAACTTTTGCATAGCTAGGTTGTAATTTGTAACCAACAAACTCCTTCATTCTTGAAAAACTTAAAATTCAACAAGAAATTACATTCAACCACAAGGTTTGTGGGCTGCTACATGCCCTTTTAGATGCATACAAAAATCAGAAATAAAAATGGATTTATCTTCACCAAAATCTAAGGTAGCAACACAACCTTTCACCTGCAACACAACCACACACTTACATACAACCTCAGAGGGTTGTGGGTTGTTACATGCCCTTCGAAATGTATTCAAAATCAGAAATGAACATCAAAATACTGCCTCAACAATCAAAGCTTGGCTCTCAACCTTCACGCCTACAAACAACACAACTCCAACAATGCAACTTCACACATCAATCTCTGCAACTTCGGAAGATATCAAATCAACTGCACACCCTTCAAATTTACCATCAACATCAACAACAACTCTCTGGAGATATGCTACGCTTGGTCTCTCCTATTTCCCTTCTCTGGAAAGACTAACTCCAAAATGAAATGAAATTTTCTTTTATCTTCTTAATATGTTTTCTTGTAATGACATTTCCAATGCATTTCATTTACATTTTGTTTGCATTAAAAGATTGAATGCTAAGTCAAATTTGTGTTGGTTTGTTTTGTCTATTGAAATTTTATGGTTTTATGGAAAAGAACAAATGAGCACAATTACAAAGGCAAAAAGAGGGTTCTTATTGAGTCTAAATGTAGACTCACACTCTTGTTGATTTTTGAACAGGTAACCTTAACCTTGAGAATTCCTATGGATAGATTCATGAAAATATTGGAAGAAGGTACTACTCCACTATTCAAGGATGACATTTAGAAGGCTGACTATTGGCCTCAATATTTGAGGAAAATTGATAGTTCAAGTTTCAAAATGAGTATATCAACTTTCAAAACTAGTATTCCAAACTTCATTAGTATGAGATCAAAAGATCCATGCAACAATAACAATAAGGGACATAAAAAAATTACCCACCAGAACTTTGATACCAACAGCTGGGAACACATATCTCCTCTAATAGGAACCTTTCCTGGGATTGATATATACAAGTTGAGCAAAAATATTCCTACCAAGAAAGAAAAGTGATATGCTATAAGTAGTATTATGTATCTATTGCTATAGCAATCTTTGTTATATGCTTTTGTAACCTGATTGAGACTGATGTATTTAATGTGACAATACTGATCACATATATTATAACTAGACTCTTTTATTTAATAATCCAATTTAAATTAAAAAATATTATATTATATAATATTATATAATATATGTCTATATATTATATGAAAAGGGTGAGGTTAAAGAAACAAGGAAAAATATTGAGTTAAGCGGAGCCACCTAAACAATGAATACTGATACTTTAGAACAAAACTGAAGCATTATAGCATGAAACTGAAACATAATTTCTCATGGATGCCTACATATAGATGCTTGCATACGTCATTCTTTGCATGCTATGTTAGATCTGGTTATCCTTCAATTATTTTTTGATGTAACAAAAGCTATTTCTTTATGGGGGGATTCATATCCTCATTTTCTCTCCTATCTGGGGAACATCTATTGTACTTGTGTGACAAAAGCAATCCTTGGGGGGTCACATTGAGTCCTCCTTCTATCCTTCTTTCACTAGTGTAGTCATTTCTTTTTTTCTCTTTTGGAGAGGAGTTTTTCCCATGTGGTTTTCTCCTTTTCTCTATTTAAATGAGAGATTTCATTTATTTGTACATGTGTACCTCATTAGGAATTGCATTCAAGACCCATCCATGCATCCATAATTGCATTCTATATTAGAGTTTTATAGCTTCTCCCTAAGTTGATCTTAAGGGGGTTGTTTGAGTAATCAGATTAACCACTTGATAATTAATTATTCATTAATTAATTATTAAGTCCCTATTACTTTAGTTCACTTATTATTAGATCTTAAGCACTATTAGATCTTGGGCTAATTATAGGTCTATTAGGCTAATTATAGGTCTAGTTGTCTCATTGCATGAGATTAAGACACTTGTCACAATCTAATGCAATCCTCATCTAGGGTTTTCTTTTCCATGCTTTTATAAGCATGCACATCCATCATAATCATTGATCCATTACAATTCAGAACCATTCAGGTTAATACATTGCACATATCAGTGCTCTTCTAGATTCA
>VDFB02305334.1:0-16121 GCA_007258455.2 Sequoia sempervirens | reverse complement strand
ATCAAAGTTCATCTTGAACTATCTCATTTGCTGCTATGGTTCCCACAAGCCATTATCTTAGATAATGGGACACCATTTAAGAATCAGGATGTCCATGACTTGTGTGAAAAATTCAAAATCCAACATTGCTTATCCACTCCATACTATCTCCAAGGAAATGGCCAAGTAGAAGCCACTAATAAAACCATTTTAAAGATCCTCAAGAAAACAATCAATTATGCAGGTCATGACTAGCATCTACAACTCAATCTTGCCCTCTGGGCCTACCAAACCAGCATTTGTACACCCACCAGTGCCACCACTTTCTCCCTAGTCTATGGATCAAAAGCAATAATCCCCATTGAGATCAATCTCCCATCACTCATAATATCATTGCAAAACCTCATCATGGATGAAGAGTACCGCGTATCAAGACTGAATGAGTTGGAGCTATTGGATGAGTGGCGTATAGATGGTTTAAATCATCTACAAGTCTATCAAAACAAACTCAATAGGAGATATAACAAGAAAATTAGAAGCAAGACTTTCTAAGTTGAAGAACTGGTACTAAAGGAGAATAAAAAAAATGTCCCAAATCCAAACAACAAATGCAAATTTGAACCCAACTAGTTGGGACCATTTGTTATCATAGCAAGCTATAAGTTAGGGGCATATATGTTATCAACACCTGAAGGGGAACCTCTACAAGAGCCCATGAATAGCTCTCATCTCAAAAAGCTTTATGCCTAATCTTTCAAGGTATAGAACAAAAAATCCAAAAAAATTAGAAAATGTCCTAAAAAAATGGTTTCCTTTGTGAAAACCTAGCAAACAGGCATCTTGGTGATTAAAAAAATCAAAAATCAAAAAATAAAAAAACATAAAAAACCAAAAAATCCAAAAGAATTAGAAAATCAGAAAATCCAAAAGCATCAAAAATACCAAAATCCAAAAACATTCAAAATATAACAAAATCCTAAAAACAAGTCAAAAAGTCATTCAAAAAGTAAAAAACAAAGTCATCTTGTCAAACTACATGTGTTTGAGCCTTGAACGTATGCAAGGTTGATATTTGATTATCCCCCGTGACACTTAGGTTAGCCCTTTAGGAGTCTGTCATAATAAACTAACATTTGATCATGTATATCTTCATCTGTAAATTAGTCAAGTAGTCAGTCAAACTACGTGGTCTCTCCATGTATAATGTAGGCAAGGCTAATCTATTGATCAGGCTAGGATAGGTCTTTACATTAGTCTCTTGGTAAAAATCGAAGAAAACTCCAAAAACATTAGAAAATCAAAAAAATAAAACATTTGAAAATCTCAAAAATACCAAAAATAGCCTCAAAACATTTCAAAACTCCTAAAAAAAACATTCAAATATTTGAAAAAAATCCATTTGTCTCATCTTGCTTTCACCCGCAATAACAACACTCATAATAAACAATCGTCATCCTCAATCTTTGGTAAAACAATTGGAAACAAGTCTAGCAGGTTAAAAGTGAAAACCAAAAAACGTCAAGTCTTAGGTTTAGGTCAGTACATAAACAAGTTGGTCAACTTTTTGTGTTGATAGCCCATCATCCAATTAGTCCCAAATCAATCATCTGATAACATCATGTCCTAGGATGTATCCTTCCTACAATGAGCATTATTTATCAAAAAGAACACTTTAGATAATCAAAATGATGTGTCACCATCCACTAACATGTCCTAGGATATATCATTTCTACAATCGGCATTATCTTTTGGAAATAGTTTCAATTCTTATCCTTAAAAAAATATTTCCATTTGGTTAGCAATATTGAAGAACATCAGCTTGTTTGTTTACTTTATCTTTTTCTTTTGAAAGTTTATCTCTTTGCGCTAATTCAAATAACATTTCGATAATGTCCAAACAAATAGATTTAGAGAGATAGGAATGGGGGCAAAAATCATTATCTTTTGTCTGCTATTCTTATTGGACATTCTTGTAATATAACTCAGAAATACTTGCTTTGTTAGATATGTACGGAGGTTGTTTTGCGAAGCTTGTTGACTATTGCATTGATAGGTTATACCTTTCCGTGTTTTGGTCTGAGATGTTTGAAAATTTTAAAGCACATCCTAGCAAGGTTTCCGTATGTTAGGTGTCAACAAGAATACTCCTATCTATTTGTTGAGTCAAATTCCATCACACTAAGTGCAACACCATCCTAGTTCTTTATACCTTGATGCATCATGCTTAGGCATGTTATAGAACATAAGGCAAGTGGCCCTTTTAAAATCTCAATTCTTGATAAACAAATCATCCATTTCTCATCATCATCACTCATAAATTTGGCTTGTTGGATCCTTTTGTCATCATATCATTTCTCTTTTCTTCTTCTCCACACTAACATCACCAGTGCACCCATCCTGCATCCACAAACCATCAACATTTTGTACATCATCTCACATGCATGTTCATCATCATAATATAGATTTGTTAATCTAAGAATCTCATAAAATCATGCACTTGCATATAACGTCTATTGCATAATCATACAAGCATCATCGCATCATCCATGTCACACACATTGCATTATCATTTAAGTTATTTAGGTTAATATAGATTGGTTATTCTAAGAATCTTAAAACCATCTCATTTGCATCATCATGATAACCATCCATAACCTTTTTATCATGAGATCGACCCTCAAATAGAATCTTTTCACTCAATCTCTCGAGGGGGAAATGTAATAGTGTACTTCTTTCCATTGGGGCATCCAAAAATAATCTTTTTTTTTTTTAATTTTGATTGCGACAACTTTATTCTTTGAACCAACGTAGCAAGTACATTGCTTCAAACAGAGGAAAAATGTAGACATACAAAATTAGCTTCACATTCATCCACTCATTAAATAAATCAATTTCAGTAAATCCATTCATCAAATAAATCAAGTCTATTTAATTATATCTCTAAGGATCGTCCATTTAAATTGAATAAATTAACTTTATTTAATTTAAACATATCATTACCTCATTTGATTAAATAAATCAATTTTAATCACATCCTAACATTCCACCCTTTTATAAATCATCTCCTAAGTTCATCTCCTTCAAATTGATTGACCTTTATCTCACATCATCCTTTTAATTAAATAAACCAAACTTTATTTAATTAAATCCCAAATTTATATTCCTCCCTTTTTTGTTTAAATAAATGTAAATATTTAAGTCAAATGGGTCAAAACACCAAATCATCATCTTAAGTTAATCAAACTATGATTAATCTAATCTAATCACCCATCACATCCTCTAGTTTTTCCCACTTGCACAAATAAATCAATTTATTGATTTATTAAATTCTTCATTTTCCCTCAACAAAGCATCTTTCGAGAATATTCCTCAAGTTTGAATTTGAAAACAAGTTGACATGTCTCTTCCAACATGGCAATAACTCTCATCTTACATGTATCCCAATTGGCATTTAAGTCTCTTTTTCTCCCTCCAACAAGGCAAATTTGAATTTGAAAAGGCCAACCAATCTCATTTATTGACACATTGACCAAAACTTGGGACTTCCTCAACCACTCACAAGTTGACAAGTGGCTCCTTCTTATTGGCCAAATATTTATCCCACATTGCTCTCTTTTGGGCACTCTTTTAACTTGAGGTTCTATGAATAGAAGGATCATTCTTCATCTTAGAATCCACAATTTTCATGCAAAGTTTTACTCTTCAATTGAGAGCTAATTTTGTCCACTTCACTCCATCTTCAAAGCATTTTATCATTGAGCTTGTCAAGGATTGGGAAAGGGTCACTTTGCACAAGTGACACCAATCCACTATGGAATAGGTGCATGTCATGATTTTATATGTATTTGATCATCTTTGATTTTTGTTGCATTTTGGAGCATGATATGTTATTTCATAGGAGTATTCATAGATTTGCATGTGCATGTTTTAAAGACAATAATAATGTCACTGCAATTTATCATGGTGAGTACAAAAAAATTACTATATAAAGTATAGAGTTAAATTACATATACAATGAAGCCTTAGCCTTACTAGCTAATCAAGATTTTAAACTTATTAATGTAAAATTAATAATTAGGTGTCATTTTTGCCTAACTAATTTTGTGTTGGTGGTGTTAAGTTAAAGTGGGTAATATTATTTGACATATGATACTTACAATAGGTTGTGGTAGAATTTGAGATATTAAGTATTTTAGAGAAAAAATATATATTTCCTTAAGTTCAATTTGGATTAATCTAACAAGATGCAAATACAAACATGTAAATTGGTCTAAAACTGTTGATATTAAAGAGTTGGATGATGAGGAGACCGAAAGTAGTAGGGAAATTGATCCCCAGGCCCCCCCTGCTTGTGCTCTTGTTGGCCCTGATACCTTTGCTCCCCTGTCCTTGTCCGGTCAGAAAAATCTTAAGGATCCTGCCCCGCTATCTTGTCCTAAACGGAAACCACTGCATGAGTACCCTAGTCCGGATTTGGCTTCACCGCTTTGTCTTAATCTCCAGCCGTCTCCTGGTTTCCCCACTCCGGGTTTGTCCCCTGGTTTTAAAGGTAACCCTGTTACGAAACTTGTTTCGTATTCTGGAAATTCTATGGAAATCATCTCTGAGAAGCCCTTGGTTAGTAAGGAATCGGCCCCTAGTGCCCCTGCTTCGGGAAAATTTGGGAATGACCATTTTGAGTCCCCTATTCAGGATGAAATTAATTCTGCCCTGAATATGCTCAAGCCTGAGGAAATGGTTAGTGTTGCGGAAAAAAGTACGGAGGGTCTTTTTACTGTTCTCAAATGGACCCAGAAAGAAGTTTGTGATTTGAAAGGCCGTGTTACTGTTCTCAACAACTTTATGGAATTGGAGTAGAAGATCAGCTGGAACAGAAGAGATAATGATGATGGAACAGAAGAGATAATGATGAACATGAAACTCTTTTACCGAGGAAAAGACAGTAATTACAGGAGGATAGATTGGCTAGTATTGAATGTAACATGTCCAAGATTGGACAAAACATTAGGGCCACTGTTGCAAACAACCACAAAATTGCTAGGCATAACACAATCATCATAAATGCGATGGTGGAAAAGCTTGAAAAAAACCAAAAGGGTTCGCTAGTGGTGGATCTGGATGCGAACAGGGGAGGCAGCAAATTGGCTGGTGAAGGGATTTTGACTCGTACCAGAGCAAACATAAAGAGGAAAACCCCGACTTCTTTACATACGGTTCAAATTCTTAAGTAGGGGTTACAGGATATGCAGAATGTTGAAAAAGAAGCTGAGGAATTACTGAATAAATTGGAGTAACGTGGTGTTTGGTTTGCTGGTTTTTTTGGGCAGTCCTTTTTTTGGACCCTGCTGTCTTTTGTTGCTGTCGTTTCCTTTTTGGGACAGCTGTCCGGTAGTTGGAACTTTTTCTGCTTTTCTTTTGTTGTTTAAACTTCGTGGTTTCAGGTCCCTGTAAAACCTGTTTTTTCCTTTTCAAAAAGATGTAAATTGGTCTAGATAAATTAATAACTACAGTAACTGTGGTGATTTGCGAATTAAATATTAAATTATTTAAATATAAAGAAGGTCAAGGGTTGCGTCTTTGGGTCAAGGTCATTTTTGTAGGCATGAATCTTAATTTGAATTGGTACAGTATACACTTGCCAAGGGGAAGCAGCAGGGTTGGTCGCTGAATTTAATGCTTTTGAAGGTGGTGGAAAAAGAGAGAGACGATAAGGGGATGGTCAGCGTAAATGTATTAATTCTCTTACTTACTATCACAACTTCATATTAGTTTCTAACTATTAACGTACAGGAAAATATGTAGAACTACTGGTAAAAGGATTTGAGTACCCCTGACTTAACACCTATCAAAAAATTGATTAATTTCATCTATCACGCACTTAGCTGGCAGTAGATGGTATGGGGGTCCATTCTTGGCTAACTCATCTAGCAGAACAAGTGTCCTTTCATGGAATATGGTGCTGGGTGTTACAAAATATTGAAATGAATGGGAATGAGGAGTTTTTTATTTATGGATTATATATTTCTGGCTGTATGCAATCTCTGGGGAGGGGGTTTCGCTATAAGGATTCTATGGGAGATATCCAGAAAAGAACATGGTACAGGAAACGTGCTAACCATCTTCCACAGAAATTGGCCCATGCATAACCAAGAGCATCATACTGTAACAGGCACACGCCAAGGTCGCACCTCCTCCTTTGTCGTCAACTCGAAGATGCTCACTATTTAAGTTGAATAGTAGAATATCTAGAAAAATTGATGGGGTCATTGTCTCATACACTGTACTGAGAGGGAATCATTTTTCCTTTACAATTCTCTTTCATTTTTTTGAAATTTTCATGTCAGTATCTTGCATTTAATTTCCTAAACACATGCTCTGATTAGAAAATTGGGAGATTTTTCATGATTAAGGGAATTTGCAGTCTTCCCAGTTTTTTTTAAAGTGAGTGATCTATATCATGTGTATTTGTTTCCGAGATTGTTTGTTTCTTTTAAAACTTGATGAGTGTTGGCTTTATTATTTTTGTTTTTGGGCATTTATCATGTTTCTTTCTGGCCCAAAGAATGACAGTAAGATGAGACAAAGTATATGTGTGTCCAAGCTCCTTGCCATTGATCAAAGTTTTGCTTGCTATACTTGAGTGTTGACATCTATGGCATATATGGTATGCAAGTTACTTCTTGTGGTGCATCCTGTCTTTTCTTTCAAACCAACCTAAACTTCCACATTTCTGCAAACATGTATGCCAAGGGCACATACAACTAAACACATTGAAAATAATTCTGCCCTGTACTTTTCAACCACTTCCCTCATTCTTACCTTGTTCCAAAGCTTCCAGTTTGGCGTGGGCAACAATGATGCTGGGAAGGGTTGTGGAATTTAGATTTACACCTGCCAATTACATTTGCTTGGAAAGATTTTAAAAGCCCTTCCAACAAATCCATTTTGAGCATATCCTACAACATTGCATTTCATGGGACCACGCTTCTTGTAGTAGTTGTCAAACAGTGGAGGCGCCTTGTCTATGCTTCCTCCCATGTATTTACCTTTCACCTCTCTATTTTGGCATGCTGCAGTACGAAAAATAAGGTTTCCTACGTTGATTTTAGAGTATGTTTATTAAAAAGAAAATCACTCCCAAGATTCTAATAATGTGCATAGTTAGGTTTTATTATTTGTGGCATCCACATCATCCAAAATAAGCAATGCACGTTTTCCTTCCAAATGATATCTGAACAAATAAATGTGTTGTTTGACACTACGCACTTTTCCATAATATTTATAATTTAGCTAAATTTTTAAGAATTTGGCACTATAAATTTGTTAGGCCTGAACATCTTCAGAATTAGTATGGGAAAAACTATCAGCACTCTAGATCTATTTAATTTTATCCTTCAGCTCTCAGTTTAGATATGTTACCTTTACCATGGAACACAACTACAACCATGATGGTCACTCAAGCCAGCCAACTGTTAGATTTCAAGTGCCTATATACAGTTAAAAACTACTTATCAGACATTAAAATCTATCATTCTTCTCATGAACCTCCTCTGTGTTATAAATACCAGCAGAAGAAATGTAGAAAAATAAGGTTTGGACAAAGGTTTATGAGTATGCCTATTTAAAATGAAAATTACCATGAAGATCCGAATAATGAGCACATTTAGATTTTAACATTACGACATCCTTCACCATACTTAATTAAGTATATATCGGCATATAATTGTAGTATAATTATCTGTTATGTTGCCTTCACTGTAGTGGTAACAATAAATGCGTAGAATCACATGAATGATTTACAACTCTTGAGCTTTAGTTGTATCTTGTAATAAAGGCTATTTTATGCCCTCCTTAGAAAACTTACAAGAAAGCATGCTTGGTACGATATAAAAAATAAATTAGGAGAATTGGAGTTGAAAAAAACAATTCCTAGATTTCTTTACTTTGCTGAAGTTTATGGCATGATAGCTTCTCTTTAAGGATGAATTTATGTATGAATTTATGTAGTTAAATTTTACAAAGTTTTGTGTTGCCGTTTATCCTTACAGCTATGAAGAAAAAAAGAAAAAGAAACAAGCTAAAAATGGTTTAGAATGTTTTTTTAATTTTGATCTATTACAAACTTTACTTTAGTATCTTATAATAGTAAGGTAAGATTCGAATGGCTAGATGTGTGGTTTTTTATTTTAAAAGACATATTTAGGTATTTTAAAATAGTTAAAAAGTATAATTTTTTCTTTAGAGTTTTTGTTTTTTTTTAGAATATCTTTGGTGTGTTAAATAATTAGGGAATGAAATCTAGTTGATTAGAATTTACATGTAGATAGTCTATGTTATTTTATTTTAAAATGAATAAATAAATAAATATTGTAAAATAAATAAAATAGTTTTAGAATAGTTCAAAATAAGAGAATAATAAATAAATGAATAAAAGTGGAGGTTGCATAAATAGATTTGATGATTTATTTGTCTTTATTAAAATCGGACATGATGGAAAATGTCCTAGCAAACTTAATAGACTAAACTCAACATAAAGTAATTTTACATTTTATATATAAATAAATAATTTAGAAATAGATAGGAATCCTTGGAGGAGATTTAAGGATAGAATATTAATGATGCAAGAAAAAAATATAATAGAAACAATCTTTATTATTACTTACAAGTCATTTTCAACCTTTAAGCATATAGCAGTGATTTTCTTTCTTACACAAACATATCAATTTATTTCTTGGATCTTTGGTTTTAGAGAGAGTTCTTAATTGATTTCACTTGTGAATTTTAGAAATACTTAGGTGAGAAATATCTTGATAAAATAAAGTTCTTTTTAGATTCTTCCTTATGTGGACTTAGTCGGTATTGTTTATAAATTAAAATAATTATATTATTAGTTATTTATTTTTATAAATAGGCCTGAGTGATATTTAATTATCCTTGGGTTAGCAAATGTATTGTTTCAGTTATGATTTGATAAACCTAGCATATATCCATAAGTGTTTCTTGACATACTCATACCAATTATACTATCTTAGAATTAATATTTATTCATGGAAATTGTTAATGTAGGTATTATAATTGATGTACTATCATTTTAGATAGCCTTAAGACCCAGTTTTATTAATTTCATATGTTATAATAGTTCAATTCATTATTTACACATGTGTTCTAAAAGATGTTGATTTGATATAGGGAACAATAGTGAATAGGGGTTAAGAAATAGTAAAGAATATCTTAGTTCAAGTCATCAACTAAATGCTATGTTGTTAATGATAAGGAAAAATATATTATTGTCTTGATTATGATTACAAATGGATTCCAATATATAATTCAAATGTTGACATTATATTGTCGATTCGTGTTTGAATGACCTTTGAAAATATCTTCATACATTAATAATCAAATTAGTAATTTATAATTTAATATCATTGGATGGTTAAGTTTTGTGTATTAGTTTATTGAGTAGTATTTAATTAGTGACAAGGATTTCATATCTATTTAAAGTTTACTTGTATTAATAATTTTTTTTGTTTATTGTTACGCCTTATGAATTTTCTTGTATGAGTATATATTCAAGTAGGCTATATTTTTGCCAGCATATCCTTACCCAGTCTTCAATCCTTGGCTTCACCTAAGTGGGTGGCATTCGACTATGAAACTGTCTAGGGTAATGGATCCTAGAAAGGGTTGCATACCCACTCCTCCAGTATGTAATTTTGTATGGGTCACTTGATGCTTATGACTAGAGGATTGAGTTTAGTGTATATTAGCATTATTGTGTTATTTTTTTGTTGGGGTAGAGTCCTCCTTGGAACCCCATGAGTGAACCCTTGGTTGGTCAATCAATGAGTTGGAGCAACTCAAGTTGTCGAACTACGATGCCTCTACAAAATATATACGTAGGCGAGGCCATCAAGCGATGAGCCCTCGAGGCATTAGGTCAAGCCCTTATGACTATTCTTTTGAGTTTTGTTTGAGACTCGTCATTTACTCCTCATATCGTAAAATACTATTGATTTGTATAGCTTGTGTTAGTAATCATGTGCTAACTACCTTGATCTTATGTGTGTGCCAAGACATGTAGACCTTACAGGTATAGGTATTGGCAAGGAGGAATTGTCAACACAATGGAATGTAAGAGGTACGTTAAGCCGACCCAAGTAAGTAGACTTGATTGCTAAAAGTAGTAAATCATTTCTATCTTTGCTTCTAACTAGTGTGATCATTGACTATAGCTATAAGTAGTGAATTATGTTGTTAGTCTTTTAAGTAAACATAGAAAAAAATAATTACAAAATTAGTAAAGTCATTATGGTTGTTAGCTTGTTTAGTGTGTAAAAATATGGGCATGATAGTATAAGCCTTTAACAGTTCTAGAGAGACCTTACGAGGATACAAACATGGATTTCATTCTTAGTTTTCCAAAGACACAGAGAGGTAATGATTCCATATTTGTGGTGGTGGATAGATTTTCTAAAATGGCACATTTCATACCTTGTAAGAAGACAACATCTGGATGTAGTGCATGTAGAAGATTTGATTTTCAAGGAAGTGGTCAAATTACATGGATTACCTAGGAGTATTGTTTCAGATAGAGATGTAAAGTTTGTTGGTTACTTTTGGAGGACACTTTGAAATAATTTGAAGACAAATTTGAAGTTTAGTTCTACTTTTCACCCACAAACTAATGGCCAAATAGAAGTAGAAAATAAGAGTTTAGGGAATTTACTGAGATGTTTGGTTGGAGAGAAGACCAAAAGTTGGGATTTAGTCCTTGCACAAGTTGAGTTTGCTTACAATAATTCAATGAATAGAAGTATTGGAAATAAACCTTTTGAGATTGTTACTAGAGTTCATCCTAGAGGTATATCATAATTGAGAGACATAAGTATGGAAGATAAGAAGAGTTCAGAAGCAGAAGAATTTGTAGAATTTATGAAAAAAGTGCATACTCAAGCAAAACAAAAATTGGAAGATATGAACCAGAAGTATAAAGAGAAAGTAGATGAAAAGAGGAGACATAAGGAGTTTGAAGTTGGAGATGAAGTGATGGTATATTTGAGGAAGGAGAGATTTCCAATTGGTACATACAACAAGCTATAGATGAGACAATTTGGACCTTGTAAGATCTTGAAGAAGTTTGATTCAGGAAATGCTTATGAAGTGGTGTTACCGAATGGTATGGGTATATCACCTATATTAAACATTGTAGATCTATATCAGTACCATGAAGCAAAATTCAATGAAGATAGTAAGGAAAAATTGGAGAATTAGTTTCCTAAACAACAACTAGATGAGATTGAAGAAATTTTGGACATCAGAGATGGAAGGAAAACACATGGAAGACAATACAAAGAGTATCTTGTGAAGTGGAAGGGTAGACCCGTGGAGGATTCTTCTTGGATTTCTCAAGCTAAGGTAGACCATTTTGGTTTTCCTTTGGCCCAAAAAAAGTGAAGGACTCACTTTTAATTTACCCCAAATACTTGATGTAGGAGCATCCTTGGTTCTTGGCAATCTTGCATCAACCAAAAACATTTTCTTTTAGTTTTGTTCTTTCTTCGTTCATGTTGGTGGATTCATCATCTTTGCTCACCAGACCTTGTGGATCTTTGTTTACATCATGGACATGTTCATTTTCCTTATTCCAATATATGAGCATGATTGGATCATTTTCTGGCAAGTTATTAATTCTAAATTTCATGGCAGTTTCTTGAACCGACAATAGAATGATTTTTAGGCCTAATGGCTAGTTTTATCATTCATAGATCATCCTCGTAGCTTGCAAATCTTAATGGTGTGGCTTTAAATATTTTTTGGAGTGTCCCTGACCTTCATTATAGATCCACACTTCATCTTATTCACCTGTTGATGGAGCAATTCATATTTGAGGCTAACTTGTTCATGCACACATTATATTTTCTTTCATTAGAGAATGTAATGATCTTTGGGCTGAGACATATGTTTCCATAATCATGGATATGATATAAATCTTGTAATCAATCATTAGAGTGGCAGCAGTTGATTAAGTAGATTAAGATAGATTTGATCTATATGATTTTTCTCGCATATAGGAGCATATTGGAATGTTGTATTTCTGAACATGTTATATCAGGCCTATGAGCCAAATTTATAAGCCCAGATGTTGTTGGCCGATTGTAACTGATATTTCTATTAATAATGAGTTTTGCATCTACATTTTTCTCTGTATTATGTGTTGCTTCTATTGTGTTACTCTTGTTGCACGGTCCATACAATTCTCTTTAAGGACCCTCCTATCGTGGCTACACCACCTGACAAATATTCTTCTACCAAAAAAAAAGATGACACCAAGTGGAATGAAGGCAATGGGATGATGTGGAATTTTGAATTTGGATTTGGTTTTCTAAGGTGAGGAAGTGTAAAAGGGGAATTTGCATAAGGGGTGCAAATTCGCTTCTATACATTTTGTCCCCACTTTAGCAAGCATGAATATTGATGAGTGATTCGGTAAAGTAGATCGGAAAGTGAATAGGGTGAAATGTATACTTGAACCATCAAGGAAGCATACCATAATTTTGTGAACTTGAGAGCATAGGACAAAACAAGGACTTCATAGCCCCACAAAACTATGAAGCTATAGAATGAAAGCATCTTACAGGCCTATAGACCTACCATGAGGCAACCCCCAAGATTATTGACATGAAGGAATCCTAGAGAAAAGCTCCTTAAAGAGTTGTAGACCTATAAGGAAGGTATCCTCCAAGATCTGTCACATGAAGGATACTAAGAAAAGTGCCTTATAGACCTACATACCTACAAGGAAGCATCCCCCAAGATCTCTCACATGGAAGAGGCTGAGAAAGCACCTTATAGACATGCAGACCTGTAAGGAAGGTGTCCTTCAAGATCTCTCACATGAAGGAAACCTAGGAAAGCACCCTACAAACCCGCAAGCCTATAGGGAGGTATCCCCCAAGATCTCTCACATGGAGGAAACCCAAAGAAGGGGACTCTGTAGAGTCAGAAGTCAGCTTTATAGACACACCTACAAAACACATGTCTACCCATAGATAGAAAATGTTTAAAAGCAACCATGTAGGCAAGTAAGTAGACAATCATGCAAACCATCAATAGATTGGAAAGCTTTCAAAGGGGTCCCTTGGGAACCCAACATGAAGGAAGGGGTCCACTCAAGGGATGCATTGTTTGAAATTACGGAAGTGATGTTTCCTTCTTGAATTGATTCATCATCAAGGAATCCTTTCAAAATATTTTCACTTCATCAAAGAATTTGAAAGGAAGAAAATGCCCCCTTCTGAGGGGAAGGTTCTCAAGTTCTTTATTTACAAACCCATGATGAAGGAAACACATTTTGTTAGGGTTTCAAGTTGAGAATGTGATTCTTCGAAAAGAAGTTTGTGAAGATTCTCATGAAAATATTTTTTGGCAATAGATTCATTTTCTAAAAACTGAAGTATTATAGAAGTGGCATTGTCACACATGAGGACAACTGAAGCAAAGGAGAGAGAGAGATAAGAAAAAGGTAAAAGAGAAATGCACATAAACACAGGGCACAGGGGAGCCTAATATTTTCTGATTAGAACTACTCATAAATATACATAAGTATAATAATAGTACATAAAATGAACTTTCATCAACCCCCTACTATATCAGACCATGTGAAAAATGCACAAGAAGACAAAGTAAAAATAAAAAATTGGTTCAACATGGAAGGGAAGCCTAAATGCCCCCAACACTTTGCATCATCCCCAATTTTCCAAAAATCAATCACAAACATGGAAGAATGATGATACAAGGTGATCCCACAATAGTGGTTTACAATTTGTTTCCAAACTAGACACTAAAATAATTTGTTCTAACTAAATCTTCACTTTCAGACACCTATAGCAACTAAACCGTGAAGAATTTGAAGATGATACAAACTAGAGTTTCGTGAAATTTTGTCTATAGATTATAAATATATTTTTTTCAAATTTTTTGGAATCAGATTGTACCTCTCTTTCCATCTCTCTCAAAAACTAGCGTTTTGTCGAAAACAACATTTTTAAGGAGCCATATAACACAACTTTTTTCCTTGAAGGGTAAAATTCTAATTTTCTCAATTTAGATTTTAACCTCGATATCTAGTGCTTCCACTTGGTTAGATAATGTTTTATTAAATATTTTTTCCTTAATCAAGTTTTGAAAAAAAAAAATTACAATTCATAAATAGTTGGAGCATATAACGAGTAACTTGTTTTGTTGATCAATGTGATCCTCCAATAGTGGTTACAATTTTGGCCAAACTAGACATTGATTTTTTTTAACTAAATCTTCTACATTCGGGCACCTATAGTGGTTAAACCGTGAGGAATTTGAAGATGATGCAAACTAGAGTCTCAGCCACATTTTGTCTCCAGATTCTAAAAATATTTTTTCAAAATATTTGGAATCATATTGCACTTCTTTTCCATCTCCCACAAAACGGTATTTTTCAAAAAACAACATTTTAAAAAAGTGACACACACCGTATAATGCATAAATTTTTCCTTGAAAGATAAAATTCTAATTCTTTCAAATTTAGATTTGTAACTCGATATCTAGTGCTTCCACTTGGTTAGATAGTTTTATTGAATATTTTTTTCTTTAATTAAGTTTCAAAGTCAAATCAATCACAATTTAGACATAACACGACCGTATAATGCATAACTTTTACTGTATGTATCAAAATTCTTCTCTTTTTTTTTGTTGGATCAAGGACTCCAATATCTAGTGCACTATATTTTTCAACTTTTTTTATAATCTTTGATTTTTCCACATCTGCAGAACAGAGATTTTTGTTTTTGGTGAAAAAACTATATTTAATAAAACTTAAAAAACAAATAGATAATATAATCAAAACATATTAAAATTATATTCATTGGATAGCTCGTTTTGAGGGAAACCTAATACTAGTTGGGTTTCTAAGATCTTCTCCATTTTCATTCTCAAATCGAGCTTTGAAGTGCAAAATTATGAGCAATTTTGGTGCCTGAGAGGATGTGGATGAAAATAAGTGGGTTCATTCAAACCACTGTTCAATCGAACAAAAACTTAATGTTTGGTTGAATAGGGGTTTGACCAAACCCATTTAACATACAATAAAAAATATATTTGAATGGGGTCCAGTCGAATGTTTTAAAAATGTTCGGTCGAACGTTTTAAAAATGTTCGGTCGAACCCATGCTATTAAAAATTAAGATTTAATATTAATATAAATATAAATTATATTCTTTTTAAATTATAATAAATAATATACTTATTATTGCAATATATTTTAATAATCATATTATTATTATAATATATAACTATTATTATAATATTAAAAGTATATAATTAAAAACTATATATATTATTATTATAATATTAAAAGTATATAGTTTAAAACTATATATTTTTTTTTTTCTAATCATGGCTTTTCAAATCTTGGATTTTCAGGCTCAACACGAGTGTCATGAAAAGACTCTCCTTAGGTAGGATAACGAGAAGCTTTGCTTGGAGAACATGGAAATTAAAGAAACCATGAGAAATCCCATATGCACCAACTACAAAGCACCTGCTATTATTGCAGAAGTTAGTCTTCAAGGGCAACAACTGCGTATTGAGAATATTCGGTTGAAAGATGAGGTCCGTTTGCATAGCCTAAGTAATTTGATGATTTTTATATTCCAAATTTTTGTATTCCCAAAATGTAAACTGTGGTTAAAAGGATTATGAGTCACTCCTTTTTTAGTTGTTCTTATTTTGATTCTAATGTATTTACAACCCTACAAACCTCCTAGATTTTATTTTCTCTAGAAATCTTTTTAGTGTAGTGATTCGCCCACAATGATGAAATTGCTTCATATCATATACTATATAAGATTTAGAGACCCAAAAGGTTATTTTATTCTAATTCTTTAAATCACCTCAGCAATGAAGTTGAAGATTCATTAGCTTTGTGCTTATTGGTATTCTTTAACTATTCTTAAGTTTTTTTTAATGGCCCTACATGGATTTTTTCAGCTGGAGAGAATGGTAAGTATGGCTGGAAAATTTTATGAAAGGCCCATACCATTGAATTGAGAGAGAGATATGGAGGGAGTGGGAGAGAAAGGGAGAGTGGTGTGAGGAGGGAGATACTT
>VDFB02305333.1:0-15917 GCA_007258455.2 Sequoia sempervirens | reverse complement strand
ATATAGATCTAGAATATGTTGGTTCTAGTACAGATCACATGGCAGGGGATGATGATGACACATATACAAAAGACACCAAGGCTGATGACGATGATGATGACAACGATGATGATAACGATGGTGATGATGATGATGATGATGAGGCAATTGTTGGTAGTATCCATTGACATTCATGATCATATAGACTGCATCATGGATCATTGCTAATATATCGTTATGATACCTCTTTTCATGGTTACTATCATATGTATCATTTTTGTGGCCTGCAATACCATATTATTGAGTTGTATCATTTTGAAATGTATCATTTTGAAATATATCATTTGGACATGTATCATTTTGAAATATGTCATTTGTACATGTATCATTTTGACTTGTATCATTTTGAGTTATATAATTTATCATTTTTACTTATATCATTTGTACATGTGTCATTTTGACTTATGTCGACTGTTGGACATGTATTATTTTGACATGTTATTAATCTAGTGGCATATTTGACTCACATGTTTTAATCACTTGTTCTTATCTACTTATATAGATATTTGAATCACTTGTTTTAATTATAAATGATGATCATGTTATTAATAATTGTCTTGTTATTTAATCATATGAGTTAAATAATTAAATTACTTACTCTATAATCATATGAGTTATTTAAGAGGTTGATATATTTAACTAATTAAAATTGAAATAAAAAGATATTATTTAATTTTACTTACTCTATAATCATATGAGTTATTTAAGAGGCATGATATATTTAACTAATTAAATTGAGATAAAACATATTAAATTAATAAATGGAAGCAAAACAAGAAGCCTTTTTAGAAGCAAAAAAGGAAGCAATAATGGAAGCCAAACTAGAATCAAATCAAAAGCAATCTTGGAAGCAAAACTTGGCATTATCCAGGAAGCAAAAATAGAAGCAATTCAGGTAGCAAACAAAGAAATAATAATGGAAGAAATTTTAGAAGCAACAAAAGATGCAATAAAAGAATCCATATTAGAAGCAACAAAAGACACAAAAATGGAAGCAAAGCTATATGCAAGAAGCGACGTTATATCGGAAGAAAAATTGGAAACAAAACTAGAAGTAAAACCAGAAGCAAAATTGGAAGCAAAACTCGAAGAAAAAATGGAAGCAAAATTGGAAGCAAAACCGGAAGCAAACCTGGTAGAAAAAATGGAAGCAAAACTGGAAGCTTCAAAAGTCGGCGCTAAACCCAGTGCTAAACCTAGTGCAAAATATGATGCCGAAGTGAACATGTCATTTAGCGCCAAATTTTGTGCCATGAGATGTGTCCAATTGATGAACTCAAATGCACTAAATTTTAGTGCTATTTTAGGTGCTAATTAGCTATTGTGTTGTAGTGAAATGATATGGTGTCAATCTTGATATGATAGATGAAGGTATGTCTGAGTTGTAGATAGAAAATGATATGCAAGATTTATAAATATGAATGACCTAGGTGGATGCAAAGAAGAAAGGAATGTGATGCATTGATTAGATGCAAGAAAAGCATATAAATTTCTTATAAAATGTATTCGATATGGGATGAAAGGATATGAAATGATGGATATGGAAATGAATGGAATGGAAAGGCTATGAAGTGATCATTTTTGAGTTGTAGATAGAAAATGATATGCAAGATTTAGAAATATGAATGACCTATATGGATGCAAAGAAGAAAGGAATGCAACACATTGATTAGATGCAAGCAAAGCATATAAATGGCTTATGAAATGTATTTGATATGGGAGGAAAGGATATGAAAGTCTGGATATGTTAATGAATAGAATGGAAAGGCTATGAAGTGATCATTTGTTTCATCATAGAGTGGAATGAATCCCTCTTTGTTATTGGTTATGATTTTTGTAATCATAATTGAACAGACTGACTCAATACACACACACACACACAAGAAAGACTCATGTACCACTCCTCACTCTCCTTCATACACAACAAGGTGTAGAGATCCTCAATATTTCTCAAAATGTGACAAGAAAAGAATAGATATAAAAAGATAAGAATAATGATCAAGACAAGAGACGAGACTTAAGATAAAGCACAAGTTTTCATGCATGGAAAATCATAATGATAAATATGCAAGATCATGATAATGAAAAATGAAAATGCTAATGCATATGATAAGGACCAATGCACAAAATAGTTGTAGGATGGAAAACACGGTGGGTTGTGACTCACTAAAGCCCAATGTTTTAGAATGTTAAAGAGTTTATGCTTTGTTTAAATGTGTTTCTCATAACAATGATAATGCAATGATAAATAAAAAATTTAAATGATAATGATAAACAAGATCTTACTCCTTAGTCAAGCTGAAAACCAAAGGAGATATGGATGGATATGGATCAATGATATGGGTTAATGATAGGACATGTAAGGATACACACTAGATGGAGGATGAAGATAGATGGACCTATGGAGGAATCCAAAGATAACATGTCAAATTAATAACATTCCCCCATGCTAAGAAGCATGACAAGGGATAAGTATGACAAGTGATAATGACATGACATCCAGATATGGAAGAAAAATGGATATGAAAGGAAACATGAGATGGAGGACAAGTGATATGGAGGATGGAAGACACACATGGTATAAAGCATGCATTAGATACTTGTTCTTGTTATTTTTCCCCATTAATTTATGCAAGATCAAAGGAAGGTGGATGGATAAAGTGGATAGCATGGAATATAAATGAAGGAATATGATGGCTAAGTGAAAATAGGATAATCAATAATGTACCGTATGAATGGAAAAGTCTTGCCCCCAAGTGTACAAGCAAGGGTACATGGATGGATGTGAAAGCTAGTGGATACAAATGGATATGAATGGTCATGGAAATGGAAGCTCATGGAAATGGAAGCTAATGAAGGTGTATGGATATTAATGGAGGACTCAAGTGTCTCTTTGTGGAAGATAGTACCCCATTGACCAAATTTTTCTTATAGACCATGGCTAACATGTTCCCACTCAAAGACATTGGTAGGAAAATTGGAAAAGATAATGGAATGCATAGGGGTAGACAAAAGGGGGTTAAGGTTTCATGCAAAGGATTGGATTAAAGGTGTGGAATAAGGGATGAAGTTTGGATGGAAGTGTGGAATAGAGTCATTATGAGGAAATGTGGGAAAGAACAATATTGACACACACCTTGAAGGGTGGTAAAAGTTGAAGGATTGATACGGGGTTGGGATAATAAACTTGGCCATGTAAGGACCTAAAACATATTTGGAAGATGAGGAAAGACTTATGATTGGCTTATGAGATGGAATATACTTAGATGGAGGATTTTATGATTGTGGAATAATGGAGTATTTTGGATTAGCAAGTTGGGATGCCAATTTGGATTTTTTATTTGAATGCACAGATTCTTTTGCTTTCTTTGGAACCCACATTGTTTAGAATTTTGTTTTTTCTTTATAGCCTTTTCATTTTTTCTAAGTTGGCTTTTGTATTTTCTTGGAAATGTTTTTCCTTTGATTTTGGAGCATATTTTTCTTTATTTTGGCATGTCTTTTTAGTGATACATGATGATATTTAGGTTTTTTTGGATTCTTTTATTTATGCATTTCTTGTTTGGTATCCCAATTTATTGGAGAGGCCATAGAGGGATTATATGAAAATAGAGGATTTTGAAGTGGAAGGTGTTGGAAGGAATTCAAGGGTATGTGACTTTGTTGTTCTTGAAAGCGAATGTAAGGATATGAATTAGGAACATATGGGCCCAAGATGGATGGAAGGGTTGATGGATAAGGTCCAACAATAGATGGTAAAGATGATGGAGGAGGTGGACATATTGATTTAAAGGGAGGCCTTTTGGATTTGAAAGAGCTACCAGCTTCTTCAAAAGGAGGTATGTAGCCAAGGCCATAAGAATTTACATGTGTTTTAATATTAGGGTGTTCAAGTAAACCTTGCTCGTTAAGGCATGTGTAGTGTAGGAGAAAACCAACTTTTATAAAGGTGGATGAACCAAGCTTATATGTTTGTGGTTCATAAATGAGATCTTGTGAAAGATTAGGATTATCATGTGATGTGAAGGAAATTCTTATACCTTGGGGGTCTTGAATTTATTGAATGGATGGAAATCTTTATTGAATAAACTTATGGACTAGGATTATTGTATGGAGTTGAGAGACTTGGATCATGAGATGGTATGGCATCATGACATGGAATAAAATCATGAGATGGATCAGGATGATGAGAGTGAGTACTTTGATCTTCACATAAAGGGGGATCTATGATGTCATGCTTTGGATCAATGAGGTCAAGTGAGTGACATGGTTGAATTTGTATAAGTGATATGAAGGTGGAAAACATGAAATGGATGAGGTGGGTAAACTTGGGATGGATGAGGTGAAAGTGGATGGAACTAGAAGAGTAGTACTAGCATTTTGTGAAAAAGGATTTTGCATTGGTTTTTGTATTCCTTTGAGGGTGACTTTTGGTGTTCCTTTGGTGAAATAGGATGGATGGGTGTTGGTTGAACATAAATAAATATCGTAGTGTATTTATGAAAATAAAAGGTCTTAGTTACATGAATACTATTTTATAAAACCACAAATTGGCAAAACATTGGGTGTTATAAAAAATACAAGCCATTTATTGTTGTAAAACTAGATCTAAGTGTAGAAAAAGAGAATCAATTGGATGGAGACATGAAAGTCTTATCTGAAAAATATGAATTATGTAATCATAAATACACTTGTTGCAAATAACTTGTTAAAAGAAATGTATGAATTGTGTAATCATAAATACACTCTCAAAGTTGGGAAAAAACAACTGCAAAGGTACATAAAAGTATTCAATAAATTCAAAACTCTATCCCTTTGCCTGCAACAAATCAGACAAAAACCCCAAAAAAATGTTATGAGAATTCTATGAGATGCTAGTAATAAAAAATAAGAGGATGTACTAGAAAGTATGTAATGAAAAAAGAATCTCCTCTAAAAAAACATGGGAATCAGTAGAACAAAGTGAATGAGATAGATAATGTATTGACTGAAGAGGTTCTTCCTGCTCATGAGAAGTTGAGGAAGGATCATGTGTAGTATGTTCAAGGGGAAAATGGAAATGTAGAAGTGGATTAACTCAAAAGGTTTTGTATTGCATATGAATTTATGCAAGAAAATTAAGAGAGAGATGATGCTATAAGTAGAGTTGAAAAAATGAAGCCAAGCATTCTTGAAGTTAGCAATTCCATGGAACAAATACAACTGGAAATGAATGATTTAAGGAAAAGGAAAAACTAGATATAATTGCAGAAAAAGAGAATCGGTTGGGTGGAGGCATGAAATTCTTATCTGAAAAGGTAGAAAAGTTATGTAACAATCCTGTCAAAAAAAAATCAGCATAGTCTAATGATAAAGACACTACAAAAACTCACCTAAAAATAGTTGCAAAGGCACATAAAAGTATTCAAGTAATTCCAAATTCTATCCAAGAAAGGGATGTTGTTGTCTTAAGGTCTGATGAGGGAGAAACTTATCTAAAGATTGAAGTAAAAGATATGAAAAAGAAGTTAGAAGATCATGAAAAGGAATAGAAGGGGGTGTTAAGAGGAAAGAGTAGTGGTGACAAGGAAAAACATAACAATGATCAATTTTTAGATGCAAAAGCAATAGTTGGAAGTGTTAAAAGTGGAGCAAACAACCGAAGACTAAAATTAACCAATTAAAAAAGGAATTAAAACACAAGAAGAAGTTGTCATAGTCAAAAGAAGTGGAGCTTAATGGTGTTCAGAGAGAGCTGCAATATAAAAGATAGGAATTTGAGAAAATAAAGACAACATTGGAAGGTCTTTCCCATGAAGAAGGGAACATGGAGACATTAGAAAATGAGTGTTTCCAAGAATCTAATGTAGTTCCCAAGTTGAAGGATGATATCAGGCTCATCGAGGCTCGATTAGGAAATGTTCTTGATTTACCTATAATGGTCTTACAAATCATTTTAATAGGTCAAAAGTTAAAGGTGATGTTGTACAACTTATAAAAGTTAAATATGCCACAACAATAGCTGTATTGGAGGTTGGTGGAGAAGGGAATTTGTGTAATGCAGTAGTGGATATGAAACAGACAGGAAAGCTCCCACTTCAAATAGGACATGTACATAGAAGAGTAACTATTATCCCTTTAAACAAGATCCAAGCCCATGCCATTTCGTCAACAACTCAACAATTAGCAACCAAATTGGTGAGCAATGGAAACACAAGGTTGGAACTATCTCTTGTTGCATATGAAGATGAAATTGAAGTAGCTATGCAATTTGTATTTCGTAGTGCATGAGTTTGCAGCAATTCAAATGTTGCAAAGGAGATTCCCTGTTGTAGAGATATGCAATCTCCGACTGTAACTCTTGAAGGGGACATTTTTCAACCAGGTGGTCTTCTTAGCAGTGGAAGTCATAGGTGAGGAGGTGAATTTTTAAGGCACTTTCATACATTGTCTGAGGTAGAGTCTTGGTGTGTTATTCATCAATGCTAGCAAGCATCGAAGCAAAAATTGCAACATGGTTGCCATTGGAAAAGAGGATTTCACATTTGAAAACTCACCTGCACCTAAAGTCCTGTGATCTTTCTCTTTTTGAAAATAGACATAAAAAAAAATGAGCACCATACATTGACTGAATTGGTTGCTAGAGTGGAAAGAAGGCTAAAAATGTGCAAGCTTGAAGCATTAACAAAAGATGAACATCACAATACACTTGTTCCTCAACTTTATTCTGTTCAAAAGGTAATGCAATATTACAGTTTCATTTTAAGTATCAATATTTATAAAATGTTGGAATTAACATATGAAAGGTAATGTTTTACATAAGAATAAGAGAGTGGTAGCTAGGATTTTCTACCATGGACCTTGTACTGGGAGAAGGGAGAAGTTTGTCAACTTCAATCGTATTGAATAAATGAGGAGATGTTTAGAATCTATGCAAGTTTCATAAAAGCATCTACTAACATCCCACACTGTGTTTTCCAACCTGTAATGATTCAGTGCATTTTTTTTACCTTCATATTTTTGCAAACTCCACCCCAAACTCTACACCCTTGAGCATTCAACAAGAATTGAGAAGTGAGTCACAACCCACTATGTTTTCCAACCAGCAACTATTATGCGCATTTTTTGTTCCAAATGTATGAAGATATTGAAATGAAATGTTTGCTCAAACTAAGGGTTGTTATAAAATATGAAGGTGAACTTCAATACATTGTTTTGTTCTATTCTACATAACAGAAAGTGCTCATTGAACAAGAATTGAGAAGTGAGTCACAACCCACTATGTTTTCCATCCTGCAACTATTTTTTGTATTTTCTTTTCCCAACATATGACAATATTGAAATGCAATGTTTACTCAAATTAAGGGTTGTTATAAAATATGAAGGTAAACTTTAAAACATTGTTTTGTTACAGTCTATAGAACAGAAAGTGCTCATTGAAAAAGAATTGAGAAGTGAGACACAACCCACTGTTTTCTCCATCCTGCAACTATTTTGTGCATTTTTTGTTCCAAACATATGAAGATATTGAAATGGAATGTTTACTCAAACTAAGGGTTGTTATAACATATGAAGGTGAACTTCAATACATTGTTTTGTTACACTCTACATAACAGAAAGTTCTCATTGAATAAGAATTGAGAAGTGAGTCACAACCCACTGTGTTTTCCAACCTACAACTATTTTGTGCATTTTCTATTCCAAACATATGAAGATATTGAAATGAAATGTTTACTCAAACTAAGGGTTGTTAGAAAATATGAAGGTGAACTTCAATACATTGTTTTGTTACAGTCTACAAAATAGAAAGTGCGCATTGCATGTGGTTACATTTGTAAGTAATTTGACATAAATAATAAGACTTGAGATGACATTTTGCATTGTTTATAATGAAATTTTACATGGCAACAAAAAGTTTCATATAAAATCTGCAAGAACATAGTCTTACTTTTTTAAATTAAGAGGTGTAAACACTTTTGACCCAGAGCTATGAACCGGTGAGGTCACAAATGGGGGACCTCATCCCCAAATATAAATTGTCAAAAATTACACCCCAATGGGATTCAAACCTTCATGGAAATATTAAAAATACAACTTAACAATCACACCATGCCACTATTGGTAGAAGACCGTAGTCTTCAAACATACCAAAATAATGTAATTTTTCACCATAATTGTTCAATAATTACATGATGAAAGGTTGAATGCAAAATCACTATTCCTAGCTTCTCTCATCCTCTCTTACACTACCTTTTATGTGCAATTGAGGAGACACTCAAATAGAATCTTATAGGCTTCTTTGGTCCCTTGGCACTAACGGTGGGGTGATTCCACTTGCATGGATCCTTGTTGTTGTACATGTAACAAGCGGGTTCTGAGAAGCCTCTGCTTTGACCATTGCACTTTCAACACCTTCAGCTTATAACAAACCCATCATAATAAGTGACTATGTACAACAATTAATGTATGGATATAAGGAAAAGGAAAAATTAGATCTAAGTACAAAGAAAGAGAATCAATTGGGGGGAGAGATGAAATCTCTCATCCTCTCCTACACTACCTTTTATGTGAAATTGAGGAGACACTCAAATAAAATCTTATAGGCTTCTTTAGGTCCTTGGCACTGACGGTGGGGTGATTTCACATGCATGGATCCTTGTTGTTGTACATGTAACAAGAGGGTTCTGGGAAGCCTTTGCTTCGACCATTGCACTTTCAACACCTTCAACCTATAACAAACCCATCATAATAAATAACTACATTCAACAATTAACATATGGATATAAGGAAAAGGAAAATTAGATCTAAGTATAGAAAAAGAGAATCAGTTGGGGGGAGAGATGAAAGTCTTATCTGAAAATGTAAACAACTTTCGTAAAATTATATATATATAGAATGAAATCATTTATATGTACTTGTGGAGGACAAATACAATTGGAAATAAATGAGATCGAAAAGGAAAAATCAAATGGACCAAGAAACGTCGCCAATAAGGTCAAGGCCCGATTTTATGGCTTCTTTTCAAGAAGTTGAAGGAAATTGAGAAATTTGCAGGTTGGTGTCCAATTTAGACTTGAAAATGTGCCTTGTCCTAGTACATTGATGTATTGGAAATAGATGATAAGGAAAAGGAAAAATCACATCTAAGTGCAGAAAAGGAGAATCAAATCTTTGCTGCCCAAAAAAGGAACATTTTCTTGTCCCAAATGGGCACTAGCCTTCTCACACTTGCCACAATCTTGTTCATCCTTGCCTTGTAATGTCAAGAATGTTAATGTTTGTAAGAGAGGGGGACCAACCACGTCAAGACTCTAGGTCATAGAGTGCCGAGAGTGGAGGGCTGCCCTAACTTACCTCACTCTAAAGGGATGTTTTGGGATGAGAATCAAGAATGAAGAGCACTATGTAGTACTTTTGTCACTATATAGACCCAAGATTCTATTTGTGGATATGCAATCCAATTTCTAGAGTTTGAATTGTACCTCAGATAGCTCTTTGTCCGAGCACGATAGTGCGGGTCTGGGATGATAGCACAACACACTAGCGTCTCTCTGGTGCACTAGCGTCCGTACGGCTAGAAAATGTAAAGTACAGTAAGAAGCTACCAAAACCCTACTGACAACCTAGCTAGTTGATTTCAATGGAAAGAACAAAATGATAAGATATGAAAAGTAAAGACGGAGATGATAAAGCAAGTAAATAAAAGCTAGGGTGATGAAGATGATCTCACAAAAGCATTGATTCGCCAGCTAGCTCCATGTGCATGTTCACCTACACACAAGAAAGAGGGGGAAATTGTTGGGGCTGTATAGGGGCCTACCTCAGTCAGACCCCCGTTTTGGTATTTCCACCTCCACGGACAGCTAGAAAAGCAATGGAGTAGAATATGTGATAAATAAAGTAGAAAGAAAGATTGTTGAACACTACAAAACAATACTATGCTACTCTATCAAATCACAAAGGAGAGGAGTGAAGCGTTACCACCTCCACCCAAAGGATCACTAGCCAATGAAGGGAGAATGAAAGGTATGGACTTAGCAAAGTCACCACAGCCACAACGGTGATGAAGGGAGGTATCGCAAGACTCCAAGCCCACAACTTCTATGGCTGCCTCACACTTGCAATATGGAGTTGATGGAGTGTCAATGTTGTTGTAATGCTCATAGTGAAGTGCTAGAATGTTGCTTGAGAGTGTCAAGGATTTGGATGAATTGCTAAGAGGATGTGTAAAGGAGATGGGATGAATGAATGAAAATTTTTTGAAGGTGGGATGAGAAAATTTGTCATTTTTAGGTTGGTTAGTCAAAGAGGGATGTTACAGATTCAGCTCCAGTCAGTGTGCCCTCCTACCAACCCGGATCGAGAATCCATCATGAACTAAAGCATGCCGCGTGAGCGTCGTGTCTCTTTGCACATTAGTCACGACAAATATTCTCTCGCTTACACACAAGACAAATTCAGTGGATGAGAGAATAGAGTGGTGATGTGGAATTTTTCCTTCAGATTTTATTTTCTAAGGTGAGGGTATGTAAAAGGGGAATTTACATGAGGGGTGCAAATTTTATCCTATTCAACATCACATCAAATTCAAATGCATGCAACCAATTCATTCAAACTATGAAAATGCACATTCAAAAGCAGATTTCAAAATTACCCTTTCTTCCACTTTCTTCCTCTAAAGGAACCAGGGATAGTGTGTTTTCCAACACTACAAATAATGTGACCATTTTTTTGTTGCAATCAGATGAAGATAGTGAAATTCCTTTTTTACTATACTAAAGAGTTTTTCAAAAAATTGAAGGTGTAGTTCATTATATTCTTGGTGTATAGGAAAGAAAAACACATCATAAGGAAATAACTGATAGGGGATAGTGTGTTTTCCAACACAACAAATAATGCGAGCATTTTTTTTGTTGCAATCAAATGAAGATAGTGAAATACCATTTTTACCCTAGCAAGGAGTTATTCCAAAATTTTGAAGGTGGAATTTCTTGGTGCGTAGGAAACAAAAAAAATTCACAAGGAAATAACAGACAGTGGATAGTGTGTTTTCCAATATTGCAAATAATTTGACATCAACAACCAAGCTACCATAAAAAATAAGACTTCAGGTGGCATTGCCTACAGGTATATTTGATATTAAAATACATTGAATGCACAACATATATACACACAACCAAACAATGCATTAATTGAGTTATTATATCTACCTTCCCATCCTCCACATCACCCCATGCTTCATTCACACCCTCCTCATCCTTAGGGTCATTCTCTGCAACCTCTTCCTCTTCATCATCGACTATGGTATTATCATGATCATCTCCTTGATTCTCGACCTGAATCGAAGGAAAAATATACTATCAAAATTAGCATATTCATAACAGAAATCAAATTTTCTAAATAAAATTCTAAAGCACTCTAACTGACGCATTAGAAGGAAAGAGTAATTGGAAGTTCAAAATCAATTACCAAACATGTCACTACCTCAACATTCTCCTAAAATGAGGGGACCTCCTCTATAAATCTTTCAAGCAAGAATCGATCACGCTCATGCCATAGTCCACGATGAAGAGGAAGAGGCTACAAAGGGTGACCTGAATTGAAGGAACGATCTACTGTCAAAATCAACATATTCATAATAGAAATGAAATTTTCTAAATAAAATTGTAAAGAGTTTTGACTGACGCATTGGAAGGAAATAGTAATTGGAAGTTCAGAATCAATTACCAAACATGTTGTTGCCTCAACATTCTCCTAAAACGAGGGGACTTCCTCTATACAACCTTTTTGACCTCCTAGTTAAAACATTCCCACTTTCCAGTCAACATCATAACTGTTTGTCACAGATTCAAATTAACCAAGAGGCTGTAAAGGTTGTACAGAGGCAGATCTTACCCACACATTTGTTGAGCATGACCATCCCAAAGGAGATGTGCCACTACACACCCTATTAGGTGTGTTGGCCACCTCAACAACATTCATCACTATACGAAGCACTTTCCCTTTTAAAGTACGCATCTATGGTTGGATGTAATATGTAAAAAAATTGCAAGTGTTATGGATAGTTAAAGTTCCAAAATTTATTGCACTATTTTTTATAAGCAAGCATATAGTTTTTCAATCATAAGAAACAAAATTTGAAGGTGGACTTCATTACATTCTTGGTGCGTAGGAAACAAAAAAATTTCACAAGGAAATAACTGACAAGGGATAGTGTGTTTTCCAACACTGCAATAATGTAAGCATTTTTTTTGTTGCAATCAAATGAAGATAGTGAAATGCCATATTTACTGTTACAAATAGCATTTAATGCCATTATTCATTTGAAAGTATCCATGATGAGAAAAATAGTTTCCCACATATATACATACACAACATTTATTTTTATACTCTATTGAATACCATTGACTATTATATTAAAAATTCTTGAGCTCAAACGATTTAAATGTCAACCTTTTTCTTTCAATTATAAGAACACTAACACAAACAATAAGACTTCAGTTGGAATTGCCTACCGGTATATTTCATATTAACATAAATAGAATGCATATAATATACACACAGCCAAACAATGCATCTGTGGTTGGCTATAATATGTAAAAAAGTTGCAAGTGTTACGAACAATTAAAGTTCCAATTTTTTTTTGCACCGTCTACCGTAAGAAAGCATATATTTTTTCAATCATAATAGGAATTTGAAACACAATTTTTAGTCTACCTAAGACTTGTGATAAATTTCAAAGTTTCCTTTCATTATATTCTTTTTTTTTTAAATAAAATAAATTTTTGAATACATTCATACTATCAATATAATTGTCAGTGGGGGATTGATGAGGGCTACACTGCCCAAAACCCACAGAAATCACAACAATAGATACCAACATAGAAGATGCAAGACAAAAAAATGACTCACTTTCAATTATTTTTAGAAAATGAAATTACAGATTCAAATGTTACATGCTACAGCCTCATGGGCTTGATTTATTACAATAAAATCAACTCAGAAAAGAAAAATCTACTATTCGGAGTCACAATCTGCACTATCAGGGCCACCTTCTACAACCCCCCACTTAACCCTTTTTATTTTCCCCAATAACCGCCCTAGAATGTTCTAGAAAGTACAAATTTCCCCTTTTTTTTAGTGCAAAAATTCTCATTGCTTGATTTCTAGTTTAGGAAGTTTTTTTTTAAGAATTTCACTTTTTAGAGGACAAACTTTGTCGATCCATAACTTTTTATTTTGGTATCTGATTCACTATTATTGCATATCACTGGAAAGCTCTCGATGAGCTCTACAACACATGAGCTAACCATAGGTTAGTTTGGCTGCCTTTGAGTTGTTTCGGGGCCTCTAATGTTTTATATCTGAATTTGAAGCTGTATTGGAGAAATTTCCCAAGACAAAAAATTTTAATCTCCCAAACCGTGCAGGGTATTGAGGTGATTCTTTCTAATTTAATTAGAAATTTTTTTTTTTCAGCTCTCATTCTTAAGGAATTTTCACACCCATATCGAAATTATTTTGGGCTTCTAATTTTACTAAAAAATAGTAAAGGTCTCTGCTTTCGCCATTTATGATGTCCTGCAATCTTATACCCTTAAGTTTCCATCACATGGAACTCCAAAACAACTAAAAAAATAAAGATTTTTTTTTTTTTGGGTGACACAAGATTGCCTTGCACCGCTAGATGCTCCTACATCAGGGATCCATAAAAGTAACCAAAATCACCTAAGGTGTGACCAACCAATTGGATTCTTACTATGTTAGTAACCAAAATGTTTCCATTACATTCGTACTGTCTATGTTTAATTGTAGGTTCAAAAAAATTGGGCTTTATGAAACCTGCAACTCAAATACTATTTTAAAACCCTTTACAAGTAACAACCCAATTGGTTACTCACCCCTCAAGTGTAATTGGATAGTCTTATATATCCCCGATAGCAACTCCAACCCGTGCTCTCAAAGCTTTAGCTTTCAACATGCAAAATGAAAGAACTCTCAACACAGAGTTTTTTCCAATAACAATACTTGTTACAATTGAAAACACATGTCTTAGTCACGTTAGCCTTCCCACCTATAGTGCACAGATAACTTCTCACACAAGGAAAAAAATGTTGGCATAATTTGAAGTGATGGGAAAAATGAGGGATTTCATTTGGAAACCAATGTGTAGAGGGTCTTACAACATTGTGTGGGTTGGAGGTTTCATAAATCATGCACACACCTACCACTGTGTTTTCCAACCTATAATCATATAGAGTGTTAATGTTTGTTGGAAAACATTGGGTGTTTATAAAATGGTGCCTTCCATTGCATTCCTACCATCTAATTAACAAAATCTTTTGAAGACATTCATACTATTTTGTAAAATTCCAAGTTGCAAAGCACTGGTTTTTCAAAATCTGCAACCCACATAATGTTTTAAAATCCTCACCATGATGTTTCCTCTCGTCTACCAGTTTCGTCACTTTTATCATCTGTCTTGGTAGTGCCCTGACTATGCCATCCCATCATATTATGTATGTTTTTATGCACTTTTTTATGTACATAGGTGTGTTTGTCAAGCAATTAGCTATGTGAGGGAGAAGATAATCTCCCCACAAAACACACCACTAGACAAAACACAATTGACACAACTCACTGCTACACTATCCCATCATGTTATGTATGTTTTTATGTATGTTTTTATGCATTTTTGTATGTACATACTGTGTTTCTTGGTAGATTAGGTGTGTCCATAGAGGGTTTTACAACATTATGTGGGTTGAAGGTTTCATAAATCATGCACTCACCTCCCACTGTGTTTTCCAACCTCCAATCATACAAAATGTTAATGGTTGTTGGAAAACATTGGGTGTTTAAAAAATGATGCCTTTCATTGCATTCCTATGGTCTAAGTAACAAAATATTTTCAAGACATTCATACTATTGTGTAAAATTCCAAGTTGCAAAACATTGGTTTTTTTAAATATACAACCCACATAATGTTTTAAAACCTTTTAGAAGTAACAACCCAATTGGTTACAAACCCCTCACCTCAATTTCATTGGTTTTTTGTCTCCCCCACCTACAACTCTACCCCCTACTCTCCAACGTTTCATTTTCAACCTACAAAATGAGAAATCCCACAACACAGAGTATTTTCCAATAACAATACTTGTTACAATTTAAAATGCATGTCTTAATCATGTTAGCTCCCCTTCCCACTCATGGTGAATGGATAGCTTCTCACACAAGGAAAACAATGTTGGTGTTATTCGAAGTGACGAGAAAACTAACCCAATGACACCATTAGGGGAGAAGCTAATCCCCCAAAAAATGCACCTATGTATGTAACATTATAAAATAACACCCCATCCCCCATCCCACACACTAGAAAAAATGCACTGACAAAAAGACTTGACGGGAAAACTAGCTTGACATTTGCATTGTGTTTATTGAACAAAAATTCTAGTATAAAACATTTGGGAAGCCTAATTTCCATTTGTGTGTTATTATGGTCTCACCTTCACATTTTGTATGGTATATTATACTGAGTAAAAGCAATTTCAATAACAATGTTCCTTAATCACAACCTTATGAAACCCAACTATGCAAAGATGCTTCACAACTGAACAAAGGTACATAATTTAAATGGAGAAATACTATTAATGTAAAATGATATACATTATGTTCTTTTGCGAATATATTTGATCTAATTACCAAGGATCCAAAGGTTCTTGTTCTATTTTTGGAGATAAATCATATGGATGTAGTGTTGGAGAAAACATCCTAAAATTAACACAAATCAATTATGAGGAGAATAATTAAAAGGATGCAATATCATTGTTCACTGTTGTTTTGAGCATTTCCCATGTAACACTCACACTTCAAGGAGGAAACATCCTTCATGTAAAATT